>VZRL01006435.1:501672-528204 GCA_013397895.1 Origma solitaria | reverse complement strand
GTCTCTGGCCACCACCATGTCCTCATCACAAAGGGCCCTGACACAAAGCGCCCGTGTCACAAAGAGCCACAGCCGGCACCCCAACACCAGTGGAGCAGACAGGAACTGGTAGGGAGCAGCCCCCGTTCTTGTGGCCTTATGGCCCCTGCTGTGCCCAGAGCCCTGAGAGGCTTTGGCCATGCTCCCACACGACAGCCCCAGCCCCACCCTGCAGAGCCCTGGCTATGCAGGCTGCGCTGTCCAAGCACAAGGAATTGGCCGGACGGACATGCCAGGGCCTTGTGGGCAGTGGCCAGGGGGTGGCCAGGGAGCTGGAGTGTCCCTCAGGGCTCTGCCTGGGCACTGGGGCTCCTCAGTGCCTTTAGCAGTGACACCCAGGGGCACCGAGCACACCCTCAGCACCTTTGCAGGCCATGGGAAGCTGAGTAGGGCAGGGGCACCATGGGAGGATGGGGCCATCCACAGGCACCTGGACAAGCTGGAGAAGTGGGATCATGAGAACCTGACACAGTTCTACAAGGCCAGGGGCCAAGTGCTGCACCTGGGTCAGGGTAATGCCTGAATCACTGACTTTTCCAGGTCGCAAGAAGAGCCCTCCAAATTCCTCAAATGGTTGGAAAACATACCAGTTTAAAAATTTTTACTCATAGGTTTTGTGCACCTTTGCCCTGAGAAAAGGAGTTGTAAGTTCCTTTCCAGAACATTGTTCCAGGTGGGGTCTGAAGAGCTCAACATTTCAATGGACTGGGAGTAGCCCTAAAGAGATACCCAAAAGATCAAGACCATCAGCACAACATCAAAGGCCATCAGCAAACATCAACCCAGATGCTGCCCACAGCAGGGTTGGAGACACATGGTCCAGAAAAGGCTAAGGAAATCAAGGAGTGAGGACCGAATTAGCATCAAGGGCAAAGAAAGCCAGATCCAATAAAAAAACAAATAGGAAAGAAAACGCAACTTTGGACCAATGAACATTAAATCAATGAAACTCCATGGATTTTGACTGTATAAAGTTTGGGGGAAAGTTTGTAAATTCATGTGTCATGGAATGATTCTCTCTGCACACTCAGGCTATGTGTGGATGAAAGGATTTCTATGGCACATCCTGGTCAGAAAATAAAGTAATGCCTTGACTCTCTAACATTAAAAATGGTGTCGGAAGCTTTTTGTTTTTCCTGTAGTTTTGGTGACAAGTTTAGCGCTGCCTCCCGGGCCGCTCCCACCATGTCCAGAACAAGCCCTTGGGCCTTTGCCGTGCCCTTCCCGCTGCCAGCAGCGCTGGCCAGAGGGGAGCACACACAGCCGCTGCCTCTCCTCCACAGCCCTGCGGGCAGCGTGTCCGGCTGCTGTGGCAGGCTCCGCTGGGGAATGTCCTTGGAGCAAAAAGTGCCGGAGAAATGCCAGGGCCAAAGAGTCTCTGCCCTGCAAGCGCTGCTGCTTCTTCAGCGCTGAGCAACAGCTTGAGCCCAGCACCTCCCTGGTCTGTTTTTAGTCTGTTTGAGATAGAAAACTATCAATGGCACTCGTCTGTTGTACCTGGGGTTCAAAATACATAACAAATGCTAAAAATAAATAATTATGAATCATGTGGTTCAAAACTCATAAAGAGGTAGTTAGGAGCAACATCACTACTGACAAAACATTTAATAAAATACGATACTATTAAAAGATCTTTCATCTGCAGTTTTATCACTGCTTGTGCTTGGTTTTTAAACTTATTACTTTCTTGTTTCCTGTCATCTGCTTTATTTTGGAAACATTGAAGCAAAACTGAGTAGCATCAGGAGAAAAATGAGCACCTGTGTACAAGGCTTCAGAATCCCTGTGGAACTCCTGGAGGAGTCACACATGGCTTCAGATGTGCGTGTGCACGTGAGCACAAAAGCATCGCTCCCTTCCGAGGCTGCATTGCAGCACGTGAGGAGCAAAAACAAAGTTCCTCTTGATTTCACAGGCTTGCCGTGCATCATTTATCCAGAACCTCCTCCAACTCCAGCGAGTGAGAGGAGACACATCAAGTGTAGTTCTGGATCATCTGTTTTCACTCACATTTTCCCACTCCTGACACTGCTTTGAAGAGCCAACGTGCAGGTGGAACTACACCTGATGTCCCCCAGGCCTCTCTGGGCTGGAGCCCTGCAGGGCAGCTCTACCAAGAACAACTCCTTCTTCCATTGCGGGAGTCACCTTCAGTGTGCAAAAGAAAGAATTGGGAATCCCTTTCTCATTGTCCATCTTCTCAATAATTTCCATCTTCCTCTGCTGCAGAGGGATTCAGGGAGCTGCTCCCTCCCTACAAGCAGCAGCTCCCTGGACGCTGTTTGCCTCCCGTTGGGACAGTTCATTGGAACTCTCATCTGTCCCCTGGGAGAGCTCTGCGTCCTCATCTTCTTCCCATTGGGAGAGCCCTTTGTCTGCTTCCCATGGGGACGTGTCTCGGACATTACGATCTTCCCCAAAAGATAGCTCTTTGTCGTATTTGTCTCCTCTTTAGGAAAGCTTGTCGCTGCTGATATCCCCTTGGGACAGCTCCTCATCACTGTCACTCTGCCCTTGGGACAGCTCCAAGTCACTCTTGTTTATCCTCTTGGGAAAGCCTGGTGTCATCTGCCCCTGGCCACACCTGTTTCTTCAGTTCATCTTCCCACTATTTGTTCTACTCCCACTGGGACATTCAAGACAGACACCTCCAGCAGGAAGGCACGTGAAGCAGTGTTCTTGAACGGGTAACCCAAGGACAGCATAGAAACAACCACTTTGTGCCCTCCTTATTTCATGAAACATTCTCCTGTTTGAAAGCAGAACAGGGCAGCTCTATGTGCAGACCAGCCTGACTTGTCAGCCCCTGGGTTCACACACAGGAAGGAAAAACATGACCTGTTGAGCTGCAATGTTTCACTGTGGACCAGGAACTACTGGATATCGACCCCCTCTTTGCAGCAATTTGTTCAGCTTGGCAGAGGTGAGACATGTCCTCATTGTTCTCACAGCAAGTACTTCAATCACAGAGCGCAGCATTAACCGGGAGAGGTTTGTCTTTTCTCCCACTCCCTGCTGCCTTGATCCAGAGCTTCCCAGTCCACCTGTGCTGTGTTGACTGTGCACACCACCTCTCCTCAGAAGGTGCTCATGATCTTCCCAAAGGCAGAGACGATGCCCGGGGTGTAACACAGACGGTCACTCTCAGCCAGGAGACCTGCAAAGCATCCACGCATCAAGGGGGTTAAAGCACCATTAGGGGGACATTTGAGCAGCCAACAGCAATTCCAATGAACAGCACAGCTGGGATGTTCTCTTGAAGCCCAGCGGTCACCCACTCACCAAAATGACAGTGACTGGGGACATCTCTCTTGCCAGGGCATCATTCACAGCATTTTGTTTCACTGTGTGGTGTGAAGGTTCATCACCACACTGGACAGCTTGAGGTCCTTCAGGAAGCTCCGAGGGGATACACAAGGATGTGACAAAGGCAAGGAGTTTTCCAGGGATCACAAAGCCCATCTGGAACAGCCAGGGCAGGCAACATTGAAATGAGAACAAAGAGCTCTGGAGCCGATGGGAAGTGAAATGGGAGCTCCAGCTACAGAATCAGGGAATGGTTTGGGTTGGAAGGAACTAGCTCCACACCCTGCCATGGGCAGGGACACCTTCCACTATCCCAGGTTGCTCCAAGCCCTGTCCAACCTGGCCTTGAACACTTCCAGGGGTAGGGCTTCTCTGGGCACCCTGTGCCAGGGCCTCTCCACCCTCCCAGGGGACAATTCCTTCCCAATATCCCATTTTAACACCAGGGCCACAGGGTAGGCAGTATAGGTGCCAAAGGCTTGGGAATCTCAGAGGTCGCAGGAGCGCAGCCTCCACCCTACTGACAAGCAGCAGGGAAGCCCCCCTGCTCCCATCCCCAGGAGCCCCAGCTGTGAACACCTTACCCACACCAGGGTCAGCTCCTTCTCCACTTGCTCCAGCTTCTTCTGCTTGCTGGCTGCCGAGTAGAGGGTGGTGGCATAGCATCCTTCCAGCTCGTACACCTGGATGGGCAGCTGCGGGAGCAAGGGCAGCTGCTGAGTGGAGGGACCCGAGGAGAGACCCCTCACCCCTCGTCTTGGCCGGACAGGAGATAGCCCTGCACCCTCCCCTCACCGTGACCACCTCGGACACACCCCTTGACCCACTCTGCCCTGTCAAGCTGACCAGCCTGGGGGCCCCCCTACCCCCCTGGCCTTGGCCAGCTTGGACACCCCCCAGCCTCCTCGCCTTGACCAACTTGGACCCCCCCCCAGGACCTCCCCTGACCCCTTATCTCCACCAGCTTGGAGACCCTGCCTGCCCCTCACTTGGAAAACGCTCCTGCCGCCCCTCTCACGACCCCCCTGCCCCCTCACCTTGACCAGCCTGGACACCGGTCTGGCTGCTGTCGTACTCAGCTGCCGCACCCGGGGGGATAAGGAGGAGAATGGCGGGGTGGGCGCAGCCCTCGAGGACAGCGGGGAAGGGGAAGGTTCGAGACTCCGTGCGGGGCTGGAGGGCGGGACATAGCGCTGTCGCTCCCCAAAGCCGCCCAGGCCCCGCCGCTCCTCAGTTTCACCTTCACGACGAACTGGGCAGCGACCATCATCGCGTCCGGCCGCCCCTTAGGGTTACCGCGCATTGCGCAGGCACGCCAGGGCCACACCCACACCCCCACGCAGTGAGGGCCGCTCCTGCCGCGGGGCACGCTGGGAGCTGTAGTTCCGTGGGGCGGTGCCTGCGTGCCGCGCGCCCCCTGCCGGACGATAGGGGGAGCGCAGCCTCCGCATCACCAGTGTCCCCGCGGTGTCCTCCTGCCCACAATGTCCCTGTACCCATGGTGTCCCTGTGTCCCCAGTGTTCCTGTGTTGTCCTTGTGCCCACAGCATCCCTGTGTCCACAATGTCACTGGCACTGACCCTTTACCTGGTGTCTCTGTGCCCACAGTGTCCCTTTGCCCCCAGTGTCCCTGTGCCCTCAGTGTCACTGTCAGTGTCTCTATCCCTATACCCGCAGTGTTCCTGTCCCCATGGTGTCCCTCAATGTCCCTGCGCCCTCAGTGTCCCTGTGCCCTGGTGTCTTCCATGGACTTCTCCAGCATGGGGGCTTCTGATACCATGGGGTCAGTTCTTCAGGATTAGGCTGCTCCTGAGTGGGACCCTGCCATGGGGTCAGTCCTTCCGGAACTGCTCCAATGTGGGTCCCTTTTCCTGTGGGGTCAGTCCTTCAGGAACTGCCCCAATGAGGATCCCAATGTGTGGTTAGACTTCTAGGAACTCCAGCGGGGGTCTCTTTCCATGGAATCCCAAGTCCTACCAGCAAACCTGCTCCCTTGTGGACTCCTCTCTCCACAGGGCCACAGATCCCTGCCAGGAGCTGCTCCAGGGTGGAATTCCCATGGGCTCACACCTTCTTTTATGCATCCCGTGCTCCAGCATGGGCTCCCCCAGAGTCTGCAGGTGGATCTCAGCTCCCCCATGGATTTCCAGGCTGCACCTGCCTCAGCCCCACCTGTCTCTCCATTCAGGAGAACGAATAGAGCATCCCACAAGTTCTTCAACATCAGCTGCGCTTCTCTCCGAGACACCTCCGAAACGTAGGGGTTACTTCCTCCCCTTGGATAAACTACATCCCAACACATCCAGAGGCAAAGGATTTTCCTGGTGGAACAAGGCAGACAGTTCTGTCCCTCTCTCTGCATGACCTTGAACAGCTCGCTCAGGTCCCACCTATGCCGAATTATATGGAATGATTCAACTCTTCCTTTTCTTAATTCTTCCATCATTTTTTTTTCTCCACCGAGCTGGCACGAGTTGGAGTCATTATTGCTCGCATGGTGCTGGGCTTGGGCAGTGGCTGCCATGGAAATGGGAAGCCTGGCAGGGATGGATCGCTGTGGGAGTTCTGCAGGGTGGGATCCAAGCACTAGGAGCTGCTCTTGCTACAAATTCCAAGCATAGGGATCCTTTTGGGATGTCAAAACAAGAGTTGGGTTCAAAACAGGGATTTGCAACTAACTTTGGGGCATTTGGTTCTGAGGAATAACTACTCCTTTTCTTAAATGTTAATATGACGATTGTCTGACAAAGCAAAAAGGAGAATTTGAAAGTTTGATTCATTGTTTAATATCAAGTTTTGTGCATTTCAAACTGTTTTTTTTTGTCATTGACAATTTTGACTCACATCAACAGTTCATGGAATAACATCGTATTGATAAAATCGCGACAGGTTAAGGTCTGAGGATTGCCAGTGTTCATATCTGACTGCAAAGACTATTCAAACAATATATATTAATTCAAAGCAATATCCTAACAAGCTCTAATCCCCAGTAAAAGCCAGCTTGAGATCATTCCACATGCACAGAGAACGGTTCCTACCCAAGGAGAGGGGTTTCACCACAGCTGCTGATTCAACAGCAGGACATCTTTATCTTCCTCGGTTTTCAGGTGCTGTGTGGTTTATCAGAAAGTACCACCAAGTTCCCTCCTCTGCAAGGGTTTCAAGAGAGTGTTACTAATGGGAGGGGAGAGCTTGGTCAAGTCCCTGCCTCTGCCCAGGCCTCTGGCAGTAGCAGTAACTTTACTTTTTAGCACCCCAAAACCCACTCTCACTCACAAGTTCTTTAATAATGACCGACCAGGCCTATTACAACATGAATTGTTTATGGGATAGACCAAGGAAAACAGACATAATACTTTAAATAGACTACTTACTACACAGGAATAAAACCAGAAAGGACTAGTAGTAGATAAAAATACAGTGCACAATAATCAAGGTACCTGTGTTACAGCTAGTGAAGAACTAGCGTTAGATTAGGAGTCAATGTCACTTAGTAATAGATGATAGCGGTGTGCAGAGAATCTCCTAATTCCTCTCAATCCCCTGGGGAAGTAACTTGAAGGGAGTTTCTCCACTCTCGAGGAGAACCCTCTACACACTCACAGAGTGTACAAGAGATTTCCGATTTCATGAAAATCATGGTGGTCTTTTCTAGTTGTAAAAGTACTGTGTCTGTCAGTCACTAATTTTGGTTTATAATTTTCCCACCTGCCATTCAAGAAAGGATGTTTATTGCTGGCTAAGGAGGTTCTCAGCCGAGACAACTCATCACATGACAAATCATTCTGGGCTGACTTCAGCCATAAGGTGGAAGTAGATAAGCTGCTGCTGTATCAGAGGGTGAAAGGTCCTGCCACACAGAGCCTGGCTGTGGAATCTTCCATCTTTCATCACTCCACTCCACCTTCTGTTTAGTCCTCTGAGGTTGTGTTGGAATTCAGGCATGCTGACTGTGTTCTGTCCAGGGAGAAGGAATCGTGTTTTCCCTTATAATTTCTGTACTATTATTTTTTACCCTCAGTCATTTTCCCACACATGGAGACCCGAGAGAATCACCAGAGCTTCAGTGGTACCCTCTGCTTGTAAGAAAAGCCTTATGATGCCACCACTGTTTGTGCCTATCAGAAATAATCTGCGGTTTACCAGAATAAAAGAGCCCATGACATAGGCAATTTTAATTGTTTTGCTCCTAGATTCAAGCCACTTTTCTGGTTCAACCTTTATATGAATCATTAAACAGAGTAACACACCGCTTTCTTGGAGATGTCCCCCTGACTTTCCTTACAACACCTCACCTTGCCCACTGACCTGAAGAACTTTTACCAGAGTTCCTGAGCCGGGCTGTCTCCCAGTGACGTTTTTCAGGGCTTTTTTTAAGCTACTGTCACAGGTTCACGGAGTAAAGGAGAGGCAAAATTCGCTGACATCCATGGTACACCACAGCCTGTGCTGAGCTTTCACATGCGCCTTACTTGGGTCCTGTTCACCAAGTCCTTGCAGATCTGCCATGAAGCCCTGAAGCTCAGGCAGGATGGTGTAACTTGCAGGCAGAATGTTTTTATGAAAGAGGAGGGAAATAAAAGAGGAGAGGTTACTGTCCCATAGGAATAGTTTGATGCTTTGCTGTTCTGTGTGTCTAAACTCAGTTCTTAGTCCGTGATGTGAGAAAAGAAAAGCCCCTGAGCTCCCTCCTGTGGGTGAGTGTTTTTTCAGTGCCTAGTCCTGCTTGTTTAAAGATAGTAGCTTCTTACAGAAGTTGTCTGAAATGGGGTTAAACCCTCTAGGAAACACAGTTCTGCTTAGCAAAGTGGTTTTCCTTCTACTTGGGTCATAAGTAGGTTTGAGAAACCCAAATACCATTAAAAAAAAGCCCGTGTAAGGAGAGGAAGGAAGGGTGTGTCTTGCTTGCTTTAACTGTAATTATTTGAAATACAAGGACCTGACAGCCTTCTAAGACAGATTACATTATACCTAACAGGTAGTGAGACTGATACTCTTAGAAAAGTGCAGCAGACTGATGGAAGTGAGCAGCCCAGTTAAGTTTGCTGTGTTGCAAACTAGTGTACAAATAAGCTGATTGGAAATCCAAAATGTGAATCTATCCATTTTATTTTGCAAGCAATGGGTCACAATCTCAATTTATTGTTTAAAGGAGAGAGGGCAATGACCAGAAAAGTGCAATCTATGTTAGTAAGCAGGTTAATGCACTGAAATTGGTTCCTGGTGGTTCTATGATACAAAAAAGATGTTCATGTATATCAAAACAAAAAAAAATAATTCAGAGTTCATTAAGGAGAATAAGTAATCTTGTTTGGTTTGCACCAAGAATGATATATCTCAAAGCATTTTGTTCTGCCTTTTTTTTTTTTTTTTTTAATAGACCATTCAGGAAAGGTCAAGGAATCAAAAACATGTATGAAAAGACAAAAGGACATCTATCATTTGTCTGAGTCAGAATTAATACTTCCTTTAGATGTTAACCAGCAAAGCATCCCATGAAATATTAAAAAAGTTAATCATATTCCCAGCTAATCTACATATATTAACATGATCTTTTATTCTTGAAAGAATTAAAGAGCAAATCCTGATTTACAGCTGTTTTCATTCAGATGCACAATTGGTATTCCAAGCTCTACATGGATCTCAAGACTCGATAATTTTCCATTCTTTTGAGGCTTTCCAGACATAAAAAAATAACTGCACAGATATTTTATACTGCAGTCAATCACTATATTAAAAAGATTAATCTGGGGAGCTGCAGTAAATTGTGTACCAGGACTCACCTTCTCCAGCTCCCTACCCAAAGCACTAGAGTCTCTGACTTGCTGGATCTAGTTCTGCCCCCAAAATGATTTTTGGGGCTGAATCCTCTACCCTGAAACCATCAGTCACCAACTCTGCAACAGGTGGGGATCAAACCCCTCATTTGAGTGGCGGAGTGTCTGGGATGAGTCGCCACTCTCTTGGGTGACCGTGTTTTCCCACAGAAGCTGTGCAAAAGTGAGGTGGGAAGATCACCAAAATAAATTCAGTGTGGTCTGAGTGAGCCAAGCAGACTCTCACCATTGGCAGAAATATTAAACTGCTCTTTGCACTTGGGTTTGCTGAATTTTCTGCAGATGCACGTTCCCAGGTAGTCCTTGTGGGAAAGGCAGAGATGATCTCTGATGGTCAGAGAGACTTTTGTCTAAAACAGTGAGGCTGAAAATGTCCCAGGTGTCTGAGTGAATTAGAAGTTAGATTAGAAGAACTTACCCAAACAGTATTGAAAACACATTTAAAGTATTTGAAGTGCTGAAATTACATGCTTAATGTCTGCTCTGCTCTTCAAAAATGACATAAAAATGCTTTTGCAGAACTCAAACATTCACAAGGGCAAACAGCCCCATAACTTTACTAAGGTGCAGCTTGGTGCTATTAGCAATAATAACTCTTGGTCTTTGTGCAAAATTCCTGTGTATATGTTTATGTATATGTGCATATATGCACAAAACAAGGCTCTATTTATTTCAGAGACATCTCTTTTCAGCCTCACGGCCCTCTACCATTTCTGAAAGCCTAGAGAAGAGCAAAGGCCTCTACTAAACCCTCTCCATTGCTCATACAAAGCAGTTGTTTTTCACCACTACTTGCAAGATGGACAGAATTTAGCAAGCAGGTCGCCTGATCAATCAATCTGAATCAAACTGAATTAATTTCTTGGAATGAGACATCACACTTGGTGCCCAAATCCTCCTGAGTCCCTCAGCTGAGTGCTCACACACAGCTCTCTGTGGTCACATCAGGAGTCACTTGCTGGAGCCAAACAAACATTCCAGACAAAATGTTCTGTTGCTCCTTGTAGAAAAGGGATCAGGGTGATCCCATATGAAACCACATGTCTGTTTTTACTCTTTTCATCTGTGATTTTTATGAGTCTCATTTTTTTAAAACGCAAAGCTTCCCAACTCCTGTTTTGATCCCTTTAGAGTATTGACAAAGGGATTGTTGGAACTTCAACAAGAGTGTTTTATGGTGTTTAGAAATTGTGGCATTTCTCACCTCTGGAACAATATTTTAAAATGTAGTTCTCTTCTACAGACTGTAACTGTGGGAAAAATAGATCAGAAGATGAAACACAGCAGAGGACGCTTGGGGGAACTAAGACACCATATTCCAGACTGTGATGAAAAGACAGTAAAGGATTTTCTTTAGCCAAAGAAATCCCATCATTAATACCAAATTAAATAAGCTAAATGAATTCTGAGTGGGATTTTTCAAGGGTGCTCAATATTGACTTCCCTTTCATTCACACAGAAGAAGAGCAATCAGCAACTTCAGTGAGAGCAAAGCCTGGTCAGCACCACAGAGCCTCCTGCCTGAGCGAGGAGGAAGGATCCACTCCTGCAAAGAATCTGCTCAGGATTTTGGCAGTCCTCAGCATCAGATGTTCACAAGTCAGATGCCCTTAACTGAGGAAAAAACAGAGTTATACTCATTTTCTTCGTGCCTCTCACCTGCCTTGCTCCTCCTCACCTACCCTGCGTGTCTTCACCTGTGGAAACAATCACACTGCTGATGTCAGACACATCTCCATTGTCCTTACTCTCAGTAACTGGAGGTGTGACCTGCTGCAGCAAGACTGTGCAAACTTTAGAGCAATTCTAATCTTATATGAGCTAGATATGTACAAATATTACCACGCCAGGGACTAGAAATGCTACTGCCTCACATATTTCATTCCCTTTGATGCACAAGAGAGTCCCTACGCTGGGAGAACCCATTCCCGTGCTCCCTGATTTCTCCCACGCTGTTTCTTTGTTTATATTTGATGCTGCCTTTAAGGAAGGCCTTGAACAATTAAGAGCAGGCAGTCCAACATTCTTCTTCTGTATTCTCCAGCTTGGAAACAGCCTCAAGGGGGAAATACATGTGCTAATTGTGGCTTTTCATCTGCAGGCACCATGAACTTCAGAACACTACCTTGTGGTATTTTTCCCTTAAACTATAATGGTAGATACAGGAATATGATGTGTATGTGCACACACACACACATAGGGAAGATGAGACTGTGCATATTCTAGGATTGGAAACACTGTGGTTTCCAGCCTTGACTTGGATAATCACAACTTTTTTAGGAAATTATTTATATTGCAGTCTTTCAATGAGTTATAAAAGGGAAACATACAGAGACATGCACAACTCTACTTTTACATATTCATAAATATATTTGTATGAATTCAAGCTTCGATAGTGCCATGGCTGTCAGACAAAATTACTGCATGAATGACCTTGAAAACAATAAAATAAAAGCTGATAAATACAAAATGAGGCTAGGTCAGCGGCTCACCTGGCTGCAATGGAGGTAAAGGGCATTTACTGACTGCTTCTAGATTTTGATGAGTAACCCACACTTTCCCCCGGGGGTGGAGCACAGCGTTAGGCTCAGGCATGATGAAATCCCTGTGAATCCCTCCTCCTTTCTGGGAGAGAGCTGAGGATAAGCCTTTAGGTGGAGCTCACTTACCGCTGCTTTTCCTGCTGGACACAGCTGGCCTGGGCAAGCCCTGCAAGGAGAGAATGCAGAAATAATCTCCTGATTTTCACAGCTCAGGTTAATAGCCAGGCTCCTCACAAGCTGAGAAATGAGACTGTAAGTGTTGTGTGCATGGGAGCATGGAACAGTGGATGCATCCAGCACATCCCACTGGGACCACATCCTCCCTGGGACAGGGAGGGCAGACTGTGTGGTTGGGACAGGAGGGCCATGTGCCACTGGAGTGCAGAGGAAAGCATGAAGGAGCAGGTTCCTGTGCAGGATTTGTTCTCAGCATGCGGAATCAGCTGCGAAGTGTGCGGTTCCTGATTCCTCCCATCCCTTCTGCGAGACCTGGCCTGCTGGAGGGCAGTAGCAGGAATAAGTGGAAAGTAGAAAGCTCAATGCTAGCAGCAAACCCCAAATCAGCTGGGGACTGCAATTAATCACATTTTGTGTAACAAAGCCAGGCTTGTAAAAGCCCATTTGTTTCACACTGTAAAAGTGCTACCAGGCATCACAAGCAGGGCCTGTGTCAGCTTAGGAGGATGAAGAATGAGGGAGCCCTTGGTGGCACCAGGGGACAGCTCTAGACAGCAGTAGGGGACAGGAATGGGCCTTAAACCAGCAAAACATGAAAAGGCAAAATCATTGCATTCCACTTTTCTTACACATGAAGCTGCGTGCAATATCACACCACACTCACAGAAGATCCCGACATGATCTCAAATTTTGCCTACCATGTTTTTACACTCAGGAGTTTCCTGGGATAAACAGATGTTTAGGACAGCAACTTTACACTGAGGGAATCCTGCTGCCAGCTGTGAGATAGTGAGGATCATGCATGGATATCAAAGAGTGATCAGGAGATTCTACTTTTCTTTCTTGCTTTACAATGCCTACTTATTTCAGTTGGATTCTCACAAGTTCCTCATCTTTTTCTCTACTTGCACAAGAAACCCATCCCCAACAACCTAATGGTTGTGAATATCTGTGAAAAAGCAAATTGTTTAGTGAGATGTTTCCCAGACAAGACTTAGTCAGCTGAAACTACATCTGTGCCAAAAGTTCTTCACTATTTTGTGCTTTCTTACAAGTATCCTGACCTCCTCCTCATGTATGTAAGAGAAGATGTTTTGAAAGGAAATCGAATTACGAGGGAAACAAATTTTAACTGTGTTGCTTCTCACTCTGTTACTACTTTATTTTCCTCCCCAGCCCCTTGGTTTTTTACAGGTTGATGCCCAATTACTGTAACTGTAAGCAGCATTAGTAATTTCAGATGATCTCATAGGTCAGTTAGGAAGATTCACTACCGCTTTCTCACGACAGATCACTACCCACCACTGTAAGCAGCTCTTGAGATCAGAAATAACAAATTCCAGTGGTGCAGCATTACTCCAACTTCCACTGTAAATATTATCCTTTCTCTGGTTTTCTTCTGCACTCTAAAAATGTTCAGCAAAACATGACTGGAATATCCTGAAGACAGCATGTTATCCTGTGTGTCATACAGAATTTAGCAGGCAGGATTCGGCTCTTGGATTTAGCATCCAGAATCAGGCCTCTGTTTGACTTCCCTCTGCAGCTGGTGGAGATCCAGGTGAGACAACTGAGTCTAAGGTCAAATCACCTGAGCAGACATTTCATGTATATCTCTGGGTGAGCTGAGTAGCCTTTTAGACTGAACTGATTGTCCTGACTAGATGCTTGTGGATTATAACAGGAAATTAGGCACCTATTGCAGAGGTAGATATATCCTCTCCAATGTTTATCTTCAAGCTGAACCAACCTATTTCTTTCCTAAAAAAAAAAAGAAAAGAACAAAACCTGAATTCCATTGCCGTAATTTATTGTTTTACTATCATTCTTATAGCAGAAAGTCACAGACACAGATCAATATACAGTACAGACAAAAAAGGGACAATTTTAACTCAAAGAACCCAGATCCGTGTACAACCATATAGCAGCTGTGAAGATCAATAGGAATCACAGAGAAGCTGATAATATAGTCTCTCTGTTGATAAATTAAATAAATAAAATGAGGAAACGTGGTCTAGATGGATCTCATGAGAGGTGAGTAATACCTAGAGTACCTACCAAGAGTAGCTACTAACAAACACTGTCCAGGTGTGAGATTGCATCAGTTGAGGCCCTTCATATTTCCACTGATGACCGAGACGATGGAATAGAGAGAATGCTTATGGTATTTGCATGTGGCATTAAGCAGGAGGGGCTGCAAATATAAATTAGTATTCAAAGCAATTCTCACAAATTGAAGGTACTGCCTAAAGCAAACACAAGGGAGACCTGAAAGATGCAGCGAGACAGGAAAGAATAATCAGCAGTACAAACACAAACCTTCTCCAGGAGGAGATATGGGGATTATGGTGGGTCACAGCAGAGCATAAGTCAACATTACGTTGTTATGAGAAAGCAAAATGCAATACTAGGAGGCATCATGAGGTACCTGAAGTAATCTTTCCACTTTATTCAGTGTTAGTGAAGCTTCAACCAGAATAGTGAGATCGCTTTGAAGCTCAAGAAAGATGTTCACTAATTGGGGAAGGTAAAGAGGAGAGAAATTCAAACAATCAGAGGGCATGAAAACATTGCCTGTAAGAAAGAATTGAAGGAATTGGGCTGTACAGTCTAGAGAAGAGAAGGATAAGGGAGAATCTGTTGAAAATATTAACATAAGCAGCCACAGGGATTAAACTCCAGGTATCCATAATGAAAAACATATTCTTACACAGAAGACATGGAAATAATTACAGTAGGTCGCTGTGAAGACATATCCTTAGGTGCCTTTAAGAAGTTTAGATAAATGTTTAGGTAGAGCCAATCCTACCTCCAGACGGTGCAGTGAATTGAATGATCTCCTCACGTTTCTTTCCATGCCCTGGTGTATAACAGTGAACCATGACCATTTTGTCACAATATCATTCTCTTGGGTAAGCCCATGATGCATGACCCCTGAGGAGAGGGTTAAAACTACTGTGCCACTAAACTGAGCGGAGGAAGGCAAGGTTTGTGTCCTCAGTGCAGAAAAATTGCACGAAAATAACTTTGATTGGGAAGCAGAAAAGGAGAACCACTTGCAAGCTGCCACCAAAACTCAGCTAAAAGGACATTTAGCTAACATTTCTAACATTTAGAAAAAGTAAGTATCCTGTGAATTTGTCTCACATAGCAGGGCAGCCTGCAGAGGCCTGGCAACGTTTGGCACATTAAAGTGTAGGTTCAGGTAGCCTATTTGTTCTGACTGTTCTTTGGCCAGAGAAAAATCTATCTTTACCTTGCAGCTGTGAGCATGAGCCCTCAGTATCTGATGCAGATGCCTGTAGAGCTAAGGTAGATTCATCCCACAGTCTTGAAAATGCCTCTCTACATGTGTTTTTACCCCTTTTTTCCCCACTTTTTCTTTTCAGGAGTGATGATTCTAAACAGCTATGCCACTGGTCTGAAGTATAGTGTCAAGATTGTAAAAGGCTTAGGATTTATAGATTATATATCTTCAGATATATAGGAAAGGGTATGGTCAAAAAGGAGGGGAAAAGGCGTTTTGAAACCTCACAAAACAGTCCAAGAGAAAATATTTTATGGGGAGAAGGTAGTTTTGAGCATAGGGAACTACACTCTGGGCAGTGCTCCCTGTGCCAGGGGCATGAGCAGAGATTTCCCTCGGCCAGGGCTGGAGCATTTAGAATTCAGAATGACATTATTTGGTGGCTAATAAGCAACACCATTACCAGGTCCTAGCTCAGGATGCACTTCACAGAATGTGAAGAAGGCAGGCTTTGGATGCTGGAAACTGTTTTTCAGAAATTATACAGCTACTGCCCATGGCAGCATGTTAACAGTCGGACTTGATGATCATAAGAGGTCCTTTCCAACCTAAATGATTCTATGATTATCTAACCTTGGTCATTTGGGGAAGAATTATTATGAATGCATAATGCCATCTTAAAACATAAACCTTAGGGAGAGGTTTATATTTTAAACTTTGTCCCCAAGTTTAAGAAGGTCCTCAAATCCAAAAGTGAGTGCCCAGGCCACATAAGATTTACTACTTACCTGCAAGATTATCCATAGAGGAGCAGTGCCCTGGGTCTGTGGAATCACAGAATGGTTTGGGTTGAGAGGGAGTTGAAAGCTCCATCTCCCTGCGCTTGGCATTATGAGAGCATGTCCTATTCACAGGCGCCGTGCCTGTTCCTGCCGTCGGTGGCCAACACTCCCAGGAGCTCAGGACACCTTGCATAGGCTCTTTTCATCCATACTTTCCATAGGGGAGGGAAAACAAATTACAGCTATTCCTAATGAAGAAATCCATCACCACTGAACAGCTGTCATGACAATGTCCCATGTCTGGATCAATTAAATGCATGCCTGCACTCCTTTACAGCACCTCTAGAGGTGCCAATATTTGTGTTCCTGTCACCACAAAGTCCTTCATGTCAGCTTTACCCACATCACCCTGTGCGCTGTTCACTGCAAAAGTCTTCTACATCTGCAGCCTCTTCCTCAGGTACAGCAAACTCCTGTGGAAGTAGGCAGAGCAGCGCTGCCATATCACAGAAAACAAAATTTCACAATCCAGTTTAGAAGGAATGGTCACTGTTTACAAGGAATTGCACTAAGGGAAACCAGCTATGGAAAATTCCAGGCAACTTGAGAGAGAAAAGTCAAACTCTTAGGTAGAACTGAGCTCCCTGGAAGGAGTCTGTTGTGGTTTAAGGCATGGCCCTCCATAAACACAGAGCTCATACGAAGCCTGCATGGGTTTAAAGGTCAATTTATCTCTGACCTTTTGATCAGCCTGAGTAAATACAGGCACTGCTGGCCAGCCCAGCTCTGAAACACAGTTTGCAGAGGTGCTGAATCTAGAACAGTGTTCTATGCATAGTGATCTCCAGCAGCTGTGCTAATCCATGCTGTGCAACACCGTGGTTCAGAGGGAAAGCCATACCTGTTTCTCAAGGGAGTGATATTTTATAATGCAGTAAAAGCCAGTGTTCATGGGAATGTGGCTATTTTAATTTAAAAGATACACGCACATCAAAGAATCTCATTTTAGAATACATTCCTTCATTAAGCAAACCTTGTGGTTATATAATGTACAATCCCAGAGTCTCCTATGAAAATGTCAGGATTTTTTTTCAGAAATACAAAATACCACATATATTTGCTAATTAATCATAGTGTGTTTACTTTGCTTATCTCTGCTATTTTCATTGGTCAGTCAATCCCATATGAAATGCTGACTTTTCTGATGAACTCAGGGTATTTGAAATCACTAACCAATATTCAAAAGGCCAGCTCTTTCTGGTGTTGTCTATACACTTCCTCCAAGTATGAAAGTATGCAAATATACTTGGTTTATTAAAATCTTACCTCAGTGCTAAGGCATTTATGACTGTGAATTCAGAAGACTTGACTGACAGAATTGCTTCAATTACTTCACTTGACTGACATAGCTTAAAAGTCACATTTAATTGTCAAAATAATTACCAGATGAGATATTTCCTGTATCTTTGTCCAGGTATTTCTGAACAGGTACCAGTCCCAGAGAGCAGTGTGACTTAGACAAATGTCTGTCTGCTTGCACTCATTAAGGTTCTTTCAATTTAAAATCATGCATGAAAAGCAAAACAGGTTTTTTTCCACACACAGTTGTTTTAGAATAGCAATAAAAACCGTAACACAGGCTTTCAGAAAGCAGTCCCTGACACCAGCATGAAGTGCTCCACTGATTCTTGACAGTCAGAACAAGATGGCAAAATACATCAGTGATCAGCAAAATGCCAAGCAAAAATATGTGGCAGAAGCTGCAGATAAACCACCCCCTCACACCACAGTCTGCGAGACTGAAAACATCCAAACAATGAAACTTATTTTGTGACCTATCTCCAAACTGGTGGAATCACAGTGGATGAATCACCCCACAGCTAACAGGCCACAAGTACAACAGGGGCAGTAAGGAGTGCTGCTGTTCCCAAAAAATGCCGTAACAGTTATCCCAACCACTGTGCTTATGTTGCAGATACACACGGAGAATGGGAGTAAGGACTGAAGGAGTTCAGGGTCACACGACAGGAGCAGAGAATGCCAACAACGGGGAACCAGGAGTAAATAATGCAAACCAAAAGGATGTTAGGGAAGCAGACAAGAGTTCAGAAAGAGTACAGACTCAAATCAGTGCCTGGTCTGATCCCAGGGCATCATTTGGAGCTTTGATGGAACATCAGACAACTCTCTCAGGCACATGGTGGCATTCTCGGGGTTGTTTCTTGCAGGGCCAAGATTTGATGATCCCTGTGGGTCCCTTCCAACTCAGGATATTGTATGATTCTAAGATTTAACATAAAAGGGTGTCTGAACCAGGAAAGTGGATGGAGATAGCCCTGCAGAGTACCCTACTGCCAGGTGCCTGCACACAAAGATTTACAAATACCTGACACATCCCCATCAGGTATCAACCATTCCCAGGCAGGCACGAGGGGAAGCAATGGCCACTCCATCCAGAAAGGAGTCAATCAGTCCTGCACACAGTGCTCAGGACCAAGATTTTAACCCCAACAGAAGAAACGCAGAAGGTTCACCTTGATTTTGTTTTTTGTCCATCTGCTATGAAATGACAATTGCCAGAAGATGAAGGATCACTGCAGTCCTTCTCCCAAGTACTCAGACAGTAGATTCAGGTATTTGAACGTGACAAGCTTCTGTTTTTACACTGCTACCTACATGGTTGATATTCTAGGTTCTAGGTGATATTTTGGTTCAAGGATTTAGTTCATAAAGATAGAGCCAGGACCAGGTGAGGTCTTTAGACAAAATAGTCAAAGTTGCCCTCAGCCCTGACAATTCCATTCAAGGCACTCACCAGCAACAAGAAACTAGATCTCCTTGAGCTGAGGAATGGGACAAAACAAGGATCCCTGATGCTGTGCAGCTGCCTGATCATATCTGTAAAGTAGCAGCACTTTAAAATACCCTTTTTGGTACTATCTCCTCTAAAATCTACTATTCGTAAAATACAAGCCACACTAACACTAACTACATGTTGGCTACCTCACAAAACCAAAATACTGATAATGAGAAATGTAAGAGAAGATTGAATAATATTTTTATCTGAAAACTGTTGTTCAGTGTCTGTATGTGAGAGTAGTTAAAACTCGGATGCATCTAAACTCATTTTTATTACATTGAAACTAGAAGATAGGCTTCAACAGGAGATATGTAAAAATAAAATGAACACAGCAGCCTAATTTTGCAGAAAGCAGAGACTTATGTGTGTTCATAGCTGCCCAATACCAAACTGCTAATATAAACAAAACACCTTTGCAAGGTAAGCAACATAACCAAGCATTTCAAAAGGAGACACCTATAAAATGGAAGACAATAAGCAAAGATAGCCCTAAATACCCAGAGAAACAAAAAAGAGCATGAATATGAAAAGCCTTGCTTATTGTGAGGTCTAGATTCTATGAATTTTAAACTATTGTACATCTAGTAAATGGATACATATGAATTTTTCAATTGTTTAGAGGATGTTTGTGTTAATGGAAACGAGTCAAAGGAAGAAGCATACAAGGAAAACTTGATGAGGAGCTGGACTTGGGAATTTGTATGATATTTAAAGATTTTGGAGAAAGTTTAGGCCTGAAAAGAACGAAGATTGTATATGGAATAGAAAGGAAAAATAACATGTGTATGGAAAAATCTAATCCAGTCCTCAGAGAACAGGACCCTGACCTCAAAAGATTTAGAACAGAAAGATTTGGATTAAAATCAGCACTTGGCAATGCTGGGATTTTGAATGTTTAGAAAACACAGAGTGCAAAGGGCAGTTACAAGATAAAAAGTCGATTCTGGTCCAGTGCACAGCTCATGTTGTTTGTGTCTGTGGCTGCTTAAAATCCGTGCAATGACGTTAACGATGCACAAGGCCCCAGCCTTCCCATGCCAAGGGGCTCTTCGTGCCCAGCCAGGAGGGTGCAGCAGCTTTGCTCCTGGGCACTCAGGGCACTGAGGATGAGCAGACAACTCAGGCCTTTGCAAGGCAGTCCCAGCCCTCCTGGAGGAGCAAGGAGCCAGGGCATCTTGAACCCACAACCTCCTGCTGCTTCTCAGGAGCAAAGACAAGATCCACTGGTCTGCACAAAATAAACCCAGGGCTAAGTTTCCAGGGAAGATTTGTGTTGATGTCTCCTTTTCTCCTCAGAAGTACCAGCAGTATTTCTGTCACCTTCACTGGAGAACTGTATGAGCAGCTTTTTGCTCCTAAGGACATACCTGGAGTGGGACTTAGTGAACTAAGTTCTCATCATCTGAACGTTTATCTAGACTAAGTCAATTAAGTGTCCTCTGAGAGAGCCAGGCATCTCAGGAGCAAACTTATCCCACCTGTCTTGATTAACTGCCCTAGATCAGCACAAATCAGTCTCTAGCACTACCTGTCCCTCCCATGGCCCAGAGGGGATCTTGTGAGCAGACGGTCAGCACAAGATGAAATTAATCCCCCCTGTAAAAACCATAACCTCTTAGCCTTCTCTGCTTTAAATTTAGATTTTCCACTAGCAAGCATATTTCCTAATCTATTAATTATGTCTAGGGTTTTTCACTGAAGCCATTTCAATTTATACAGGGACATCTTGGACTATGGAAATGTGCAGGGAAAAACATCCCCCTGGTAGTAACAGCAGCATCACCATGTACACACACAGTAATACCTAACGAATGTACAATAACCTTCTTATCAATACACCTGAGTCCTGTTGTTCACTACTTCAATTCTTTCCCAAGCCTGCACTGTAGGAGCTTCGGGAATATCTTCCTGTATGCTTTTTGCTTCAGGATAACATGAAGTTTGCTACTGATGATGGGCTATTTCACCACAGCTAAAAATTAGGGAATGAGGCTGAAGAAACATGGGGGGAAAGATAAAGAGAATGAGGAGCCAGAGGAATGCAAACCTAGGAGCTTCTTTTGACTCCAGCGAAGGTGAAATAAATCAGCAATGAATTAATAATGAAGGCTGGTAGTGGACAGACTGGAAGGGAAGATCTCTCAAGCGACAGATGGAAGCAGTGTGCTGTGACTTCCATAGATGCAAAACAGCAGGACTATCATGATTAAGAGAAAATAAAATGTCACCAGCCATTATTCACAAGAAAACAGTTGGCATGAGTGAAAGGCATAACTTATCTCTTCAGGAACTCTTCAGATTAGGTTGTTGGTGAAGGACATGGTATACTTTTTGGTTAACAGGATGAAAGTGTTTTATTTCCTCCTGTGTTCTGAGGTATGCCAGGGCATTTGCACAGGACACTGTTTAGAGGCAGGAGATGGAATTTCACTGCTCTCATCTGCTTTGCATCTTTAGGTTTTCCTCATCTAGTTCAAGAAAAAAACCTGAGCTCAAACAGACTCTAAACCTGGGTCACTAAAAAATAGGTATTACATAGCAAAGACTGTCGGTTTTCAGTTCAGCACAGACTTCTGGTCACTATTAAAAAACACCAATTATTTTTGTGCAATACTCTTTGATTAAGTGTGTCCTTAACAGAAGTCTGTCTCTGTCTGAAGCACCGATTTGGCCATTTGGACTGCTCTCTGCCACCCCCGGCCATGCCCTACCTGGTGGTCTTTTGTGACATTTAGGCTGCAGGTGAACAGGAGGAGTTGGGACCACCGCATTCAGAATAATTCTTCATCATGGACAATAAAGGAACCAGTGTTCCACCTTGCCATGCTGCACACATGGAGTTCTTTTCAGCTGCTTCTGCTGTTGAGATTTATTTTTTTTCTTCTCCATGTTTGCTACCTTCGAAGATAATTTTTTTTTAAAACTCCTTTAGGTCTACATAAAACATTGTTTTCCACTCTGCCATTATCCTTGCCTGTATGGGTGACCTGCGGACCCTTCCACTAGGAATTCTGTATGGCAGGAGCTGCCATTGCCTGTGAATGAATGCAAAGTGTCTTTAGAAGTTGGCACAAGTCCACATCACAGATGCCATGGCAGTGCCAGGCACCTCTGCAGGCAGGTATTCATGCTAATAACAATAGTGAGCTCCACCACAAACCTGAAAGTGGATTTCTTTTGGAGGAAAATTTTGCAAAAGAGGAGAAGCAATAGGAAATTGGATCAGCCTGAACTGTAGCTAATTGTTAGGAAGAGATTAGCATAGAGCAAAGATGAGCTTGACATTGGGGAATTAATTTATGTTAGTTTAAGGGTTTTTCCATTCTTTTTCTTTGTTGGTTCTATTAGTAAGTATGCATATATTTGCATGATTACCATTATTGTTTTTAATCCTTCCATCAGAATGGAGGCTACACCAGTCACAGATTTATAAAAGTGGGCTCATTAGGACAAATAGATGGAGATGAAACTAGAGACTATGAAGTAGGATAGCTGGAATGTTTTGTGACATCACATCAGTTTTCTCCTACTCCTTCCTGGGGTTTCGTTACACAAGCAGCGTTGATGAATGGCTTCTGTGTGAGATCTGCTGAGGGGACATGTGACTCCTTGTTGTGTTAGAGCCTACATGGCCTCTCTCCACTGAATGGGAAGCTGCCCTTGTGCCCCCTTTGACCAGGAAGATCCTTAAATCCAAATAGACAGATAATAATAAGAAAGCTAAAATTATTTTGTCCTAAAAACATGTACTTGTAATTAAATGATTATGGCACCAGTAGGGACCTAATTCTGGGTGCTGCTGCTGCCTGGGGGTGAGACAGGCCTGGGCTGCCACCCTCCCTTGGGGGTCCCCATGATCCTTGCCCCCATCCCCAGGCAGCTGCTGGCCTGGCTGTACCACGGCACTCGGACCCTTGTTCTGCCCTTGTGCTGTGGCTCTGTGTGTGCTCAGAATGTGAATGTTTACATTCACTCATCGCTTCTACTAATAGGCTTAACCTTGTAGGTTTTGCATTTAATCATCAGTCCCAGTTTGAATGCAATCTGATTGATAAAATATTCAATTTTTGCTTATTAGCTCTAGATGAATGTCAGACTGTGTATGTTGGATTAAAAATCCTGGCGGTTAACATTTAGCCTCTCCAGTTAACATTCACTACTAATCAAGATACATTTCAGTCATGGCTGATGCCACTGTAGAGTGAAGGGGCAGACTAGACAACCTGCTGAGACACCTTGCAGCAGTTTTCCCCTGGTGGAAAGCCTGGCATGGAGCTTATGCTCATTTAATTGAGCAGTATTTCAAAAGCATTGACATGCTTTCACAATTTCTGCACTGATTGCATGAGAGGAATTTGAAACTGTGCAAAATATATGTTTAAAAATGTATTTAAAACTGCCTGTCTTCTGCAGCATCAGTATTCAGCAAACACAAAGGCACTAGCCAGGAGAACAGCGTGGCCTGATCGCAGATTTGGGAGGTGGCAAGCCATGGTCACCCCACCTCTGACAGATTCTCTACCAGTGAGGAAGTGCAAACACCAGATTCGCTGAATGCCTGAAAGCACCAAGCCTCAGGGCATGGATTTCAAGACAGTGGCAGTGGTGGCAAAGCGTGGGAGCAGGATGAACACCCAGGGATCACTGACACAGGTCTGGCACAGTGGGAATTTGCACCTAGACCTGGGAATTTAGAAGAATTCCTGGCTTCAATCACATCCCTGCACCTGAAGCTCTCTATTTAGAGCAGGTGCTAATGCAGTCTGCAGGTGACGGAGGAATCCATTCTGATGCTTTGGATAAAGGTGATGCCAGCACCCATTTACCTGCCAGCAGAAAATTTCAGAGATGTGAATCAGCTTGTCCTGAAGAAGAGATTTTCCCCTGAACATGTTGAAGAACAACTGTAACACATAATGAATAATGGAAAACTGTTTTTTAAAATGCACCGCTATTTAAAGGGTAGAAACTGAGAGGATGTGAAAATTTAAAGTGCTGCACTGTGCTTTTACCAGTCACTGACCAGACAGAGATGAATCATGTGCCTAAATTCTACTTCTTAGATTTTGTAACTGTGCAGACCTTTGGCTTTGACCCCTACTTCATCAACTTTCCACTAAATCCTCAAAATTTAGTCCATGGCTGTCAGTACATTTCCTACCAGACAGCATAGCTATTATGCCATTTCATTGCCACAGTGTCAGAGAGCCTAAGAAAATTTATGAAAACAATATATTTTGTCTCAGACAAGTTCTAGTCTGAGGTGAGACAATGTGGAGGCTCTCAGCTGCTGTGTTTTCACAGAAAGTTTGCTTTGCTTTTAACATCATGCATTCAAAAGATAATGCACCAAAATCTGACCTATTTAATTGGTTAGAATCACGTGGGATAAGAGAAGGAATGGGACCATAAAAACCAGACACTGAATCCTAATGTGATTAGATGTGAGAGTTCCGGACAAAAAAAAAAAAAATCTTTATGCCATCAAAGAGGCTTTATTAGAGTTATGCACACCATTCTGCTCATACCTGTTGAAGACAGATACTTTTGGACTGAGACCTGTGTATAAAATAGTCACCAGGATCAGCAAATGTGTATCCCAACATATGAGGATCCTAAAGTGCTTGACAAGCATCACAACATTGCTGACAGAAAAGCAAAGAGGGGAATACAGTACCTGTTTAAATGTACCATGGTGTGCTGGTTTTGGTACTGCCTGGGGTTAAACCATCACACATGGGGCAAACATTTTGGAAGCCAAAGCTATGGAGATGAAAAAAAAAATGAACCTTTGAACCAGACTTATTGCAAGAGAGAGGAGGGAAAAACTACCAAGCTGGCTTTGGGAGAGGTTTGGCTCTAGACAGTGCTAGATTGATTTCTTAGCAGGATTATATAATGTGTCCATGATCGTACAAAAACAGATTTAATGACACAGATGTTTGCTCTGTTGTGTCTTAGCAGGAGCCCTTTTAGGGCTTTGTGCCCTCCAACACTCCCATGGACGTTGATGTGACTCTAGGACATGCACCACATCCCCTCAAATGCAGGCAGTACAGCCTTCTGTTTCAAACATTCACATTAAAGATAGAAATAACAAAAAGAGAGATTAATTCTCAGAGCCACAAGAGA
The DNA here is from genome assembly GCA_013397895.1 of Origma solitaria. Lineage (NCBI taxonomy): Eukaryota > Metazoa > Chordata > Aves > Passeriformes > Acanthizidae > Origma > Origma solitaria. The sequence continues at coordinate 503,281 of VZRL01006435.1, read as the reverse complement.
AAAATAGGAACCAGAACAATTCCAGGAATAAGTGTTACGTGTTGTGAACATTTGGAAGCTGTGGCACTTGACATTAAGTACATAGGTACAACAATAGCTACCCTTGAAAATAGTACATAAAATTACTCACTTCTGATTTTGGAGCAGCCTTTCCCAATTTTCACTGCTTCATACAGGGTTTGAAAAGTCTCTGCAGCCATTATTTCTGACAATTTGATAATTGTGTATCTCTCGGGATGAAGAAGGCTCAGAGTTTGATCTTACTGTCCTTGAATCAGACAGATTATTTTAATCAGAGTAGGAACATGTACTTCTATTTAAATTCTATTTCCTGGCCCTTTAATTTTCGTCCCTCCCATTTTCCCTAAAAACGCAGGACAGTACCCATTGTAGTCAATATTTGTGACTTCCATCACAGATGCCCCTCTCTCTGAACCCCAAAAACTGTCACTTGAGGTATTTATGGGAGAGCGAAAGGGAACCCTCTCCAGACTCTCATGGCCTGTTTCTTCCAATGCATGGCTCCAGGAAACGGAGAATGACAGAGACTGAACAAGTGTCTGGCTCCGAGGATGTCTTGGAGCTGGGAACCTTTGGCCTTGAGCCTGTGGAGGTCAGGTACGACTGACGTGACTGCTCGATGGGATCTGTTCAGATACACCAGACCAAACAGATTTGCATGCCTTGGCCATCCCCAAAGCCAGGTCTGCTGGTGCCACCCTCATGGCAAAGCAGAAAGCTGAGCACTGGAAAGCCCTGCTGGGTGTGTAGGAGACCAGCCTGAAGGATGCTGCTGAATTTGATGACACTGTCACTTCAGGATGAGCCAGTCCTCTGCCCTGTGGGTGAGTCTCTCGGGGGTCTCACCGCTAGCTCTGTGTTTGGAGGCCAGTCCGGAGGAGCTGACACATGTCACTGCCACACAGCACTGTCACCAGGTGCCACCCGTCGCGTCAAGGGGCTCTCACAAGGAAGGCACTAGCTGGTCCTCCAGAGTCCCTACCCCGGCAGCCACAGGTCCCCTCCGGCAGCCCCGGGGTGGCCGCAGAGGGAGCAGGAGATTCCAGCCCATCCAAGCAGAGCGCTCCCTTCACTGCGCTCCCCACCCGGGGCACAACCGGGAGGCAGCAGAGCCCCACCGCACGCCCGTCCTCGTCCGTGGGGCAGCGCCCATCCCCGTCCGTGGGGCAGTGCCCGTCCTCGTCCGTGGGGCAGCGCCCATCCCCGTCCGTGGGGCAGTGCCCATCCCCGTCCGTGGGGCAGGGCCCGTCCCCGGCCGTGGGGCAGTGCCCATCCCCGTCCGTGGGGCAGGGCCCGTCCCCGGCCGTGGGGCAGGGCCCGTCCCCGGCCGTGGGGCAGGGCCCGTCCCCGGCCGTGGGGCAGGGCCCGTCCCCGGCCGTGGGGCGGGCCCCGTCCCCGGCCGTGGGGCAGGGCCCGTCCCCGGCCGTGGGGCAGTGACTGTCCCCGTCTGTGGGGCAGTGCCCGTCCCCCGTCCCCCGGCACTGCCCGTCCCCGTCCCCGGGGCAGTGCCCGTGCCCGTGCCCGTGCCCGTGCCCGGGCAGCGCCGCCGCAGCCGGGCCGGAGCCGTCCCCCGCAGCGGGGCGGTGCC
>VZRL01006435.1:486279-501127 GCA_013397895.1 Origma solitaria | reverse complement strand
TTCCCCCCTGGTTCTTCCACTGTCCAGTCCTGGCATCCCCTGAACCTGTGCAATTCTTGCAGTACCCCTGGATCTTTTGGACAAGCGAGGCTTTGAGCACTCTGCATCCTCTGCACCCATTCCAGGGGTGTTAGGCAGAGGCCCTCAGTCACACATGATTAATTTAAATCCTTGGCTGCCTTTTGTTCAGCACAGGTAGAGGCATAAAAGACAAATGCCTGAAATCAGCTGGCTGGTTAGGAAGTTTCTAGCTCCCCTTTCAGCACAGGTATGGATTTGAGAACATGAGCAGCCTGGCAGAAATGGACAGACAGCACTGGGGGCCCAGAGCCTTCTTACACTCGAGTGACAATCAGCTGCTTTTAATCCAATCTGGGCTAGAATACCTCTGTGCCTGCCCACAGTGAATCTCTCCCCTGTGCATTTGGCTCGGAGATACTCGTGCCAAATTGTGCATGTGCAGTAGATTCATGTTTTCCTGTGCCTTTGCAATATCAAACAGTTGTTTTTTGGTCTCTTAGCATTGTGGGGGGTATGGAGTGACAGCTCCTGTCCCATGTGGTAATCTCAGAGTAGAATCAGTGTGCACACGTCCACACATCCAAGTGGTATCTCCTGCCAAACCACAAACAAATTACTTGAGATGTGTTAGCAAATGTGGTTTTGTGCATCCATTTTTCATGTGGCTTTTAATTTCCACTATTTACTTATATATAATTCTAGATGTGTGTTTAACCGTCATGTTAGGGTGTGTATCATGCAATTTGAATGATACACAATATGCAGTGACAAAATCATTGGCATTATTTCCTAAAAAAAATTCTCTGATAACAAACTGCTGAATAATGTTTGAACATTTCAAGTATGTTTATACAGATAGCAAAAATTAACCATTGCTTTTCTATAAAACACAGTTGATTCTGAACACAGTGTTACAGCTAATTTTTAACTTACTCCATGTGTCACGGTGAAACTCGATTAAAGAAATTAGCCAGCAGTAACTGTCTGTTCATGTCTTGTAAACAAAACCATTTTCAGTGGCGTGGTTTTGTACAGCACTAGTGTTACATTCTGCCTGTTGAATGAGCTGGAGTGAAAGAGTCAGTGTAACAGCTTTTAAAATACCCTTGTTTTTCATGGTTGCCATGGGAATATTTTCACGGCAGGCTTGCACAGCCCACTTCTGTTTTTCTGGAAGAGCATCAGAGCAGAGAAGCAGTGCTAAGCCGTGATAAATCATGTGTTTCGCTCTTTGCCACCTGTAGACAGCAGCAAGTGGCAGGGGGAACCAGTTTTCTATTTGCTTCTTTTTATGCTAAATATCCACCAAAATGCTTCTGCTTCATGCTGTAGCAACTTTTCTCCTGTCTTCACACAAAGGCTGGAAAAATACACAAGCACAAAAATTACTGTTGACTAAGTACTCTCTTCAGTCACTCTCCTTTAGCTGTTGTGTGCAGCTCCTGCCTCACTTCTGATTCCCCCTTGTCTGTGAATCCCTGAACTCACAGCCAGGTGATGAAACGGTGGTTTTAGATCTCCTTGCCCTGATTGAAACCTCCTGCTCACATGGACAGCCACTGCAGAGATCTCTTCTGCTGTCCACCAGAGAGTGAAGTGCATGATTTTTAAAATGAGGCGCTCCTTGGAGCCCCAGATTTGTTGTTGCTCCACAACTGATGTGCGTTCCATCAGAAAGTCTCTGTTTTTGGGCTGCCTGAGGCTCTGCTGACTGTAAAAACAGCAGAAGGCTCTTGTCACCCTGAGATGTGCTTGAGTCACCGTCAGAGCCCTCAGCAGAGCGGCAAATTCAGGGAAACAAAGACCTGCTGTGCCAGCAGGAGGATGCGAACAAACGAGTGCCACAGAGCTGCCACTTGGCTCTGTCTTTTCTGTGTATTTCCTCAGGTAGTGCAAGCTGTCCATTTGCAGGCTCAGGCCCTCTCTGGCAGCAGCTCTGCCTGCCTTTTTATCCACGTGTAATTAGTAGGGTCTAAAATTCAACGAGTGAAAACCTGATAATGAAATAAATGAGTGCAGAGGCCTTCACAACCCTGGCAGTCACTGCTCTTTTATCTGTAGATGCCACTTCCTTTGCTGAATCATTTTTAGTGTCCTTTATTGCAGGTTTGATAAAAGGGAAGAATAAAACTAAGGAACTGGCTAATTTAAATTTTATGTAATGAAAATCTACTCAAAATTAGTCTTCATTTCTTTCAAGTTAAAGAAATGGTCTGTGGCTTTTCTGAAGATGTCAGGTAATCTCAAAAGAGCTGATAATAATGAAGACCTTTGAGGAACAGGAGGATTTACTAAGGGTAGATACTGTTTTATGGGTAAAACTTCAGCAAAAGTCTTTGAAATCTTTTGCAAATGATGCGGAATAAAAAGAAATATTTTAAAAGAAAATTTGGCAGAGTCAAAAACATATGAAAATGCTTACCCGCACACTGTGTACAGTATGCCTGGTACTGAAAAATATTTAGATCAGAAGCATAGCAGACCCTCTGAGAGCTGGAATGTGCATCGTGTCAGGTTCTACTCTTTGCTTGGAGTCCTCTCCTTTACTTTGAAGGGCTCCTCAAGCATGAAGGTCAATACAACTATGAGAAAACTATGAAGTGATGTCATCAAACTTTATCTTCTTAATTGAGACACCAGTGATGGAAATTTTCTTCAAATAAAATCTTGGAATCTGTTCAGAGATTTTGTTTAACGACTTTCTCTTTATGTTTTCAAAAGTGTCTTCCTGTCCCTGCTTTTGCCATGGGAACTGCTTTCCTGCTTTTGTTTTCAAGTAAATGATTAGATTTTATTCTAATCTTATGCCAGTCCTACTTAAGAAAATGCTTCTCTTAAATCCCTAGTGCACAAATTTTACAATCAAAGCGAGGTTAATTGATTTTTTTTTCTTCCTGAAAGGTGAAGCTTTTTCTTAATTATGGTGCTATTTGAAGTATGCTTAGTGTTTTGCTGTTCACAAACAACCTGTCATGTTCCTGTAAGTTTAGAATCAAAACATGCTGTAAAATAAAGTAATTCTATTGTTATGTTAGGTTTTAAAAACATTTCCATACCTATTCTTGCATTATTGAGATGCCACTGTGCTCTCTACTCTTCTTAAGCCTCGCTTTTAATTTGTGTGACAATTTAATGTGCTGTATAATTACAGTAGCTCTCACTGCATCTGTGAGCCACTGTCAAGTAACCTTAAAAATAAAAACGAAACCATAACATCCCACACCAGACCAGGTGTTTTGAGGACTGTTGTCTGAAGGTGTTCTATCTGCTTAAAAATAAACTGATTTAAGCAGAGGGCTTGTTTTTTGGTTTTTTATTTTATTTTTAATTTTAACAAAACTGGGGCATGTTGTAAGAAAACTATAGATGAAATGCATAATAGTCAGTAGATAACTGTTTCTTTTTGCCCTCTGGTAATAAATTACAGTGTTTCACTACTCCTCCTTTGAAAAGATGGTTTTCCAAACAAGATGCTGTTTTTGGAGAACATTACTAGTCTGGGAGTCCTATGCTAGATGCTCATTTGGAGAAGAAAAAACCACACACCGACCCAAAATGTGGACATGGATGAAATAGCTGTGCATGATGGACCAGAATGTTTCCGTCTGTGGGAGGACTCTGACCCTCTCCAGGGAATGTCACCCCTTCCGGGATGCACTCTGGCAAAAGGGAATCCAGGAGATTTCCCTGTCAGTTGTCATGATGAAGCTCTTGGTTCACATTTTGTCGCCTGTCTCTGTACCTGACACAAGGGAGTTTTTCCTTTTGTACTCAGCCACTCTCATGGCCTTTGCAAAGCAGTACGAGGCAGATAGAGATGGAACCTGGATTTGACTTCTAGGCATTTCACAGAAAAAAACTTGGCAAGGCACAGTAAACAGAACAGAAAACAGCGGCCTAATGTTGTGAAATAGTTTGGTAGCCTAGGCAGCAGGGACAGCACTTGTAATTCACTCTCTGAGACCTCCTAATTGGCCTGAGAGTTGATTTGATAAGAAGCTTTCCAGTCTACCTGCAGGAGCCATCTCATCTCACAGGGCTCAGGCTGATGCATCATTAAGGAAAGCTTTTCCATTAGCTTATTTAACTATTATGAAAGGGTGTTAGGGAAAGTTCATTCAGTGTGTTCAGCAAAATGCAAAACCACTATGGAAGGGGCAAAAATGTCAGGCAGATGGGAAGATGTGCTGTAGGATCTTGTAGGACCTCACCTTTTGAGCTCCAACCCCTAATGTTCATCCATCATAGGGCTCTACAAGAGGAAATAAAGCCGCTTTCATGCAGATAGTATGGAGAGTATGGATTTCTTCCATATAGTGTAGTATGGATGCTGGGAATTCAGGATACCAGTTTCACCTGCACATCTGATGTTCTGCACCATTTGCTAACACAGACACTGCCAACTTGCCTTGGGAAACTTTTAGTTTTCCTGATCAAAGGTAGTGACAGGGAAAGAGTAAGTATTTCAATTTTGTGCTCTCCTTTCTTCCACGAAGACACAGTTAAAAATTATTTACTTATTTAAAAATTATTTAATTATTTAATAATTATTTATCTTGACCACAGATATGCACCTGCATCCTCTATGTCCATCCTCCCTATTTTCTCCTTGCCTACTTCCTTTAATTTTCTTGTAGCATCAAGAGGGTGCTGAAAGATCTCATTCTGTGTATTTGTGAATGAGGATTTGCTCATTTTACCCCTTGGCACCATCAGGTGCAGGAGTAATTTTAGAGAAACACAATTCATTGTGCTTCCCCTGCTGCAGTGAGTGACCACTGTGCCAGTCTCCAGTGGGTTACAGGATGTCAGGCACCACAGTGACACAGCTTCGGCTCCCCTGTGGTCCCAGTGATGAGCTGCCAACTGCTCTGGCTCCATCCTGGAGTGTTCAGGCTGTTGGAGATGGTCTTAGGAATTTGTTGACAAGGATGCTGTTGACTACTGGAGGTGCTCTTATCAACTGAGTGTATGCAGCCTTATCAAAAGCTGGAGAGCTGTGCCAAAAAGCTAAGTATTCATGTTTGCATTGCCTAAGTAGGCAGCCTGAGCAATGTGGCTTACACAGCCTTGATAGTCTCAGGGGTAAGCTTCCAGTGCTGCTTGTGTTATTATAAACCAGCAGAGAGTTTGCTCTCTATTTACATATCTCACACAGCAGCTAATGACAATGAATTAGGCCTTATTCTTAATTTAATCAAATGAGAAGGCTTTTCTTCTCCAGAAGTTACTATTCTGTATGTAAACAATCTGGGGGATTTTGGCACATTTCCCACTGGCACAGTTTCCTTCTCTATAGCACAACTGACAACTGTAATTAAATAGTTACGTTATTTCATGATAAAAAGCCATGTTGTCTCGCTGCCCCTTCCCAAAACAGGAATTGTTTGCCATGGAGTTCCATCTCTGTTCTGTAGCAGTTATTTCGCAGAGTGCACTGATACAGCAGTGAAGTTTATCACGGGTATAAAAATTTGCTGAGCAGGACCCCAGGGTATTGAAGACCTTCCTTTGGATTTCCTTTGCTGAGAATGTGTCTTGATGTACTTACAAAGCACTCAGGGGTGATTCTAAAATATTCTCTTCTCCAGGCTGAGCAACCCAAATTCTCTCATCCTTTTCTCATAGGAAAGGTGTTCCATCCCTTGGATCATCTTTGTAGGCCTCCTCTGGACCTGCTACAAAAAGTCCATGTCTTTGTTGTGGTGAGGACCCCAGAGCTTCAGCCAGACTTTGGTTTCTTGAGGAAATTACATTCATCTCATTACAGTTTCAATAGTTTAATTTTTATATAGCCATTTTTGAACTTAACATGATTTTCCTTCTGGGCTGATAACCTATTTCATCCTTGTAAACTTATGTTAGATATTATTACTATTACTGCTTTGCAAGATGGTCAAAATGTGATCATTCATCTAATTCACTTGCTTTTTTTTCCTTATGGACTGATTTGTGTCTAAGGTTTATAATTTTGTAATGCTGCATAATTCTTGTTTAACTTTTTTTTTTTTTGGCTGTTTTCAGTGGTCAGTGAGGGTGCATTACAGGCCATTGGTATTCAAACCATGAATGCCTAGCATTCTTTTAAATAACCCACCCATGCTCTTGTATTTTGCACAACTTTCTCTGTCCTGTCAGTTTTCTGTTCAAACAGCTTGCTTAGAAGAAAAGTCAGTATAAAGTCACTTGGAAAACTGTTTTTTTCTCCATGAATCATTATTTGGTTTGGATCAGGAGTGCTGTAAGGGAAGAGAAAGAAGAATCCTCATCAGTGTCTCATTTGGAGAGACCCTGAGTTCTGGATATGTTAGCAATGAAAGAGGTGCTGAAAGCTGCCTGTCAAGCCACAGAGTAGTTGCACTGATCAGTCAAGAATAATATTATGTGATAATATTATTTACGGAGAGCAGGGAACTGCCCAAGGAATGATGGGCATCAGGATGTAGCTGTGTGTGTTTGTGTAGAGAAGGGGAAGGCAGGGGATAGGATGGGGGAATGCAAAGTGCAAACCATCCCTGGAGGAATGGATGGTCCAGTCTAGAAAGTTTAAGACCTTGTGGGCTGCTTCTACTGACTGGCACATATGGCAAAATACATCATAGGTACATTAATTTCTGCCACTGAAGAGTGTGGCTGTGTCTCACTAGAGTCTCGGGCATCTTGCAGATACAAAAATTAAGTTGTGGTGGTGACCTGGCTTTTGTTGGCACCTCATGTTGCAGGTGGTGACAAAGTTCCTGAAGTTTTGATTCACTTTATACCTGCTCATCTTACTGATATTACTTATTCTGCACTATTCAACTTCTTCGCATTCTTCAGTTTCCACACAGCTGGAAGTGAGGAGGGTGAGGAGGAAAGCTGCCTCCTGCCTCCCAGCCGGGTGGTCTTTATCCTGATGGTGAAATTCGTATCTAAAACACTGAATTCAGTCTGTTCAGTTGACTGCACACAGCAACAGCTGATCAAACAGCAGGTTCATCCTGTTCCCCGTGATTACCTGGATTACGAGGATAGCTTGAGTATAAACTGGCCTCTTTTTCCCTTGAGGGATAAATCTGTGTGTGAATGTATTAAATGTTGGAGCAAGACGCTTCTTTTGTTCCAATATGAGTTAGTTTTTTATGAGGCAGCTTGGCCAGAGGCTGAATCAGTGAATTGTGCTAAATATTGAGCACAAATGAGAAAAAGAAAGAGTGTAAATGTTTTGATTTTTCTCTTTAGGTAATTATCTTTTCTTCTATGCTTCCTTCACCATTTCCACCCCTCCACATTCTATCAGAATGGTACAATTCTAGTGGTAGCATTTTTTCTTTCATTGCAATAATGTTTTTCTGAGCTGTTTGGCTCAAACTTCCTCCTGCCTGCACTTAGAGATGGATGGAAGGAAGTTACTTACAAGTCATATTATTTAGTGCTTCTCTTTTGGGCTTCTCTGGATGACATGTATGTTCTCAGCCTTTGGTGTCTCAGCCGTGGAATGGTTTGGGCTTTCAGCAGGGTTCTTCTTAGGTTTTCAGTTGTTCAAAAAGGCAAAATGTTCACAAATCCTTGTAGGCTTTGCAATTTAGCCTCTGTGTGTGTACACACCTTGTCTATGTGGCCGTGACGATGATAGGAATTTCCAAGAGTCGCTGGGGTGTGGCTGTTTGGAAGTGACATTGCGAGGTGCTCAATATAAATCCATAATTATTATGTGTTATTTGGGTGAAAATCGTTAGCTGAAGGTCAATCAAAGCAGGAAGCAAAATAGATATCCATGGAATGAGGACATGACGGCTCTGCTGGGCTTTGCTATTGCCCAGCCTGGCCTAGGTGAACACCTGTGGATCATCAGATGCTGAGAAATCTGGGAAATTACATTTTTCTTTTTATTGTCAAGATATAAGAATGATAGTCTGTTTATTTTTTAAGGTCACTTCTTCTAGTTGATTGTGTATTTTGAGCATTTACTTTTCTCAGAGGACTAAAAAAAAATAGAATTCTTTGCTTGAGAACAAGCAAGACTTGGCAAAACAGATAAGCATTTCTCTTCTGAGGAACTGTTGCATAATTTTGCAAAATTTTCCAGATGCAGCCTAGCCTTTTTTTTCCCCACATTGCTCTGTATGGAAGACAAAACTATTCTTCAGAGTAAACCTGGCTGGCATTTTATTTGCTTCTTCATGATAGTAGTGCCTAAAAGGATGGTTTTAGAAAACTGCCTGTGTGGACCCTCAGACAATTCACTGTGCTCAGCTTTATTTGATCCACTGCTATGATCTGTGTGTTGTAGCACTTTCAGTCCTCTCTGTCCTTTCTTTTCCCTTCTGTCTATTGTGTTTTGAGGCAGCCTAGATTGTAAACTAGCAGAAAGGGATGACCTAAACTAAAGGAGGCCCTGGGATTGAAGGCGTGCAATAATATGAGTAAAAATTATAATTGCATTTTTATTATTAATATTAACTTTAACTCTTCAGTATATCCTGGAGCCATAACAAAGGACATGCAGAATGTGTTTGGGTTTGTTTTTTTTACCTGTCTGGAGCCTTGAAGCAGACTTCTGACTTGCTTTTGAAGTGTGAGGTGGGCATTGAATGGCTGTTCTGCTCGTTGTGTAAAACATGACAAGTCCATAAAATGAAGAGGACACAGTAAATGACTGATATTAGAAATAACTTATGAAAAGCTGGAGCGCCCAGTTTTGTCAATATGAAGTTTCATATTGGGGAACTTCAGAGGTAAAAGTGAAGTGGAAACGAGGGAAGCCTTGGGCAGAGCAGCTCTGCCTTCAGCTCTTAAGCTCGGTTACCACGGTACCAAAAGCGTTTGGTTTCCACCCAAGCCCACAAGTTGTTTTTATCCCATGCTTGGCAGGGCTTAGGTTAACACCCCACGGCTTTGCTCAGCTCACTCATATCTGCCCAGGCTCCAAATCCCTTAACCAGCTGCAGTGTCTGGGACAAATGTGGGCTGATTGTGTGTATTGTTTGTTTTAAGAGCTCTGCATAATAAATACTGCTCCCTGCACCGTGCACGGCTCATCCAGGATCTCTTGCCGGGAGATCACAGAAGGCTGGGACTGGAGTTTATGTTCCCATGGAGTCCCCATTAACTCATGGGGGTGATCATACTGACCTCGGTGGCAAGATCACAGAATTAGAGCCCAGACAGAAAAACTCATTGCCTTGGCTAGACAATGAAATGCCAACAGAAATAAATTATATTTGCTCATAGAGTGCTGTATTCTAGGCGGAAATGTTAGGCCCTTTGTACAAATATTTTAAGTAAATGGACATTTTAAGCAGATAGTCAGGTTGATAATGTCTCTTTTTGCTCCTTGGGGCTTCTGAAACTGTAATTTAATTGTTTTCCTAAGTTCTGTGATGTTCTAGGTGAGTGATACTAATTTTAATGGCATTAATTGCAGCACAGTGATACAATTTAGGAAGACAGAGTATCCCTCCTCATGTCCAAAATGCTTGGATCAAAAAAGAGTTCCTTTGATTGTTTTCACTGTACTGTTTTACATATGAAGGTAACGCATGACCAAGAGTGACAGTTTTGGGGGGCCCATGGTTTTAGGTTCTGAACTGTAATTTGTGTGTATTTGTCCCATAAGATTGAGTCAGGTATCTCAAGTCCCATGGTTAAGATGGCCCAAATTAGAGAAGTTGGAAGGTTACCTTCACACTGAAAGCACAGTTTTCTTCACAAGGGCAAAATTCCTTGATGTTTCCATAATATGAGGAACATTACAAAACAATCCTGTACCACCTTAACTCACCCTGGGCCAACGCTGCTTTTGCTTTTTTGTAGCTGCTCTTGTCTTGGTTTTTATTTTATTTACAATCCTTATCGATAATGCCCTTCAGACATTATTGTCTCAAGCCATTATTTCAATTAAAACATTTTAGCTGGCTAATGATGAGTGACAGAGGCAAAGGTGACCAGCGCCAGGTTCAATCTCTCAGTGGCAGAGCAGTAATTGGATTGTGTTCATTAGAGCCCAACAAGACCAATGCTATTAAATTGCAGTTTCTAGCACAGCAATGCAATAAAAAGCTGTGGAGGAGAAATCCCAGCAAAATGGCTGTGGGTGAGCTCTTTTCTCTGGTCCTGCCCTCCATCCCTCAGTGTCACAGGGTCAGGGGAACTGTAGCTGATGCTGATGGCTCTGAGTTACAGGATGTTGTGGGGACATTTCTTAGAAGGAGGTCGGAGAGCCCCGAGTATAAACAAGGAGGGTTTTTATTTGAATTTTAGAGCAGTTAGGTCTAAGAAACAGCAAACCGCATTCTTCCACTAACTGATCTAATTTTCACATGCTAGCAACTTAATTCCTGTTTGAGGGAGTATTTTTGTATTTACCCCACAATTTACCTCAACTGTTTGGGCCAAATTCCTCTGAGTTTCTTAATGGCCTCGCTCACTGCAGCTGTGCTGACCACTGACGATGGTGTTCTCCCCAAATGTCGTTCTGCAGCATTAGCAGATGGATTTTGTTTCTTTGGGTACAGTGCAATATTTATGTGCTGTATGTATTTGGCAAGTATTTGTGAACATCAAAGATGGTGGGTCAGGGTTACTGTATGAAGACATCTAATAGTGAGGAAAGTTGTATTTCCCATGTGATCCCACAGCAATGCCAGCGTCTATCACTTTTTGTAGGTTTTGACTGATTTCATGGTTTTTTCTTAACATTTCAGATATTTCAGGTGGGGTTTTATGCATTTGTTTATTTGGGTTTTTTTGTTTGTTTTTGGTTTGGGTTTTTTTGTTGTTTTTGTGGGTTTTTTTGTTTGTGGGTTTTTTTGTTTGTTTCTAGTTTTGGTTTTCATTTGGTTTATTTTTTGTTTGTTTGCTAGGGTTTTTTTGAGGCTCATCACTTAAATTAAGAAAAATTCATGGCCTCTCTGGTCAAAATGAGACTTAAAATCAATAAGAAGAATACAAAGCCTGAGGTTACCAAAATAACAGCTTCAATCTGTTAAATGTCTGTGGACATCCATCTGCTGAACAATTGAATAATTGTTTAAAAATACTTGAGTTCATCTATGTTACTGACCCTGAACTCGTTACTTCTCTGTATATAATCAGTTACGATATTTTTCCTTTTTTTGTTATCGGTCTTGTGAAACATTTTTGCATCCCACAATTTCTGTTAACCCCAGGGCTGAGGACTGTGCTTGTTCTGCAGGGATGAGTGTTATCCCATTTCCAAGGTGCATTTTTGGGCACATCCTCGTGCAATGTTTGTTCACTGCCCTGGGCTCTGCCAAGGCTGCTTTGCTCACTGGCTCTGTGTGAAGGAACTTCTGCTACCTGACATCTCTGCAGATCAGTCATTTAGATGTGGCTGAACAGGTTGACAACAAGAGAAAAAGAAAAAAATCCTTTGCCGACATATCTTTTGTGTCAAAATAAACACAGGGAGAAAAATGTTGGCAAATTTCATGAATGGAAGGAAGTTCTGCAGTGAGAGCTGCAAGTTAATACAACAGAAGTGTGATGGCAGCATTTCTTCCTGCTCAGTGTAAAATTTTAGTCAAAGGGAGAAATTTTTAAAGGTTGTAAGGTGAACAATCTATTTGCCAGCCATTAATTGAGCTATTAATTGAATGCCTGTGGCGTTGAACTTTCTTTACTCCTTATGTGAGTTAAAATTTTGGCTTTGTAGATGGTTTTTATAATTATATAAATGAGAGAAGCAAATTTTTTCCTAGAAGGGAGGTGATAAATATGGGGGAACATGATAAAATTATGAGTAATAAAGAGAAAGTACAACTGGAACGCCTTCAGAAATTTACAGCTTTTCACAGATGCAACTACCCGTCATGTCCTTTCTCGTGGAATTTTTGTTGAAATGCTAAGATTAAAGGGCATTTTAGTAAAATTGCTGATTCCAGGCAGAATCAGAATGGTGTTATTTAATTTCAATCATATGTTTTAGAAAATATGCTTTAAAATATTCTCTAGATAGTCTAATATATTTGATCACAGGGCTACATTGTAGGGCATGTGGGCGTCAGATGAACAATGTGACTCTCCTCACATTTATCAATCCAAATATATATATATAAAATAAAAATATTATAATATATATTATATATAATCCAAGTATATATAATCCAAATGTATATATGTAAAAGTATATAATAAAGGTTGGACTCCATGATCTTGGAGGTATTTCCAACCTTAATGACTCTATGATTCTATGAAATAGCAGTTTGAATTTTGCCCTAGCATAGATATTTAAGATTTTCTGTTTTAAAAAAAACCTAAAATCTGAATTAGTTGTTCTCTCAGGATAAGAAAACTGTTGATATTAGGAAGTGAGGTTGTAATGAAGCTGTTTGGTGAAATGGTGCAATTTAAGGTGTTTAGTAGGTACAGAGACATCAAACAAGAAAGAAATTAGTTGGAACCGAAGATGAAATAATTACTGTGATGATTACATTCGAGCCCAATCTGTGCGAGTGCAGAGTGCTGCACGGTGGGGAAATAAATTATTTTCGTGACTTGAACTTGCGTTCTGAGATTCTGGGGGAGGCAATCTCCCACCAGGATCTCCAGGTGGCTGCAGTTGGGTACCGGGTTGCCGTGGTAACAGATGGAGGCTTTCCCGGTTAAGGATCCTCTAAACACAGTGGTATTTTCAGTCTGGGGCTTCCAATAATCATCTTTGCTCCTTTGTTGTTTGCATTAATTATCTGCCTGTCAGTTCTTTGAGCAGGACTGCAGGTGAGGCAGCTTAACTGTATGATTTCTGCCATATCTGTATATATATTTTTTTTTTAATTTATATATGACTTTCTGTGGCCCCTTGCAGAAAGCTGACCTGCACTGGAAACTAGTCCCAGTTTCTATCTTCTGTGAAGTAGTGGCAAAAGTGGCCAAGCCCTTCTGTAGCAATTCAGATCTGATTCTGCAGAAATGCTCCTGGGGAGGAGGGGAAGCTGCCACTGGGTGACAGAACACTGTGCATGAAATAGGAGTAATAATAGCACCAGTCACGTTTTTGGATGACTTTTACATTTGAATGTGGCTGTTTCCCTCGCTTGAGAGGAATGGGGGCAGTATCAGAGATTTGCCTTTTGTTAGTGATGCGTAGGGGAGCGGCAGGTGAGCCAGAGGCAGTGCTGGAGTGTGAAGCTTGTGAAGGGTTAAACTTCTCAAGAGGAGACCTTACATCATGTGTGACTGATTTTTCTGGGCTTTGCTTCACAGGTATTGTGTGTGCTCTGTTTGCAGCGATTGGGGCACAGAGAGGCCATTCTGACTCCTGCCCAGAACAGAGGTTGTGGCTTGTGGGGGTTTCTTGCAGCAGCTGTTGGTTTCTGAAAAGCAAACCTCAACCTCGTGTGCCAGTATGCACGTGCTAGTGTTCATTTCCATTTTAATATGCTTTTGTTGCTGTTCCTGGTGCCTTATCTGTCCTTGTACCACTCTGGCTCGGAGCTCTCCCTCCACAGCATCCAGTCCCCTCACTGTTATTATGGTGACATTCCAAGAGCTCATTTGGGGCCTTGGGTCCAGCTCCAGGGCACAGGTGTGGAGTGATGTGGTGGTACCGTGATTTCAAATGTGTGAGACACCAAAACCAGCAACATTCCCACCTGACACCTGCACTGTAATGTGCTGTCTGTCACCAGCAGCCTCGACTCGCCCTGCACTGTGTGTGCTGAGACCTTCTGTGGTCCTTTGCTGTGCCCTCCGACCCTCCTGAGCTCTGCCTTTGCCTCTTCCATCTTTATCCTGTTCCATGTTTGTGGTGATTTCTGCAGCAAACTTGGGAGGAGAAGAGAGCTGTGGTGGGGGTGAGAGGAAGGGGTGGACCACCAGCCCTTGAGCTGAAGTGATCAGGGGATGCTTATTTTGGGAACCCTGCAGACTGCATCTTCCAAGCCCCAAGGACACATCCTTCCCCCTGCAGAGATCAGATCTGCTGGAGGATGGGCATGGAAGGGGCAGGGAGAATTTAATGAGCCTAATCCTTCCCTCAGCGCTGCTTTGCTCTTTTGTTTCTGCATCAGGAAAGAGCAAACTCTTATCTATCTCTCCCTGGTCCATCTATGAATGTGGCAGGGGTGGGGGAAAGGTGGCACATGCCCCAAAATAAACAACAGGGAATAAATAGTAGGTGGGTGCAATCAGGAGGATGAAAGGTGCAGGAGGAAATGAGGAGGTGGGACCTGGGCTGCGAATCTGCTGCGTTTTGAGTCCAGAGTTATTCTTTCACAACTTTCTCTGTTGGTTCAGCTCCTGAGAATGAACTGCCTTTGATACCAGCTGCACTGAAATGTCTATTCATTAGATTTTAATAAAGAAAGTCAAATCTCATATCCCTTAATCAGTGCTGGTAACTGAATGCTATTAATTGATTACTCAATACCTGTTAGCATGATAAGCCAGCAGAGACCTTCAGTGACAACAGCCTTCAGTTTATGCATTCATTCTGTAAATTATTAATAACTACTATTGATCCTCTCTGAACTGATGAAGTGTTTGTCTTTTTTGAGAAGCAACTTTTTTTTTTTCTTTAACAGATAAGCCAGATTTATTTAGGAGCTTTGCTGCCTATTTTTCCTTCAGGAGCCAAGCTCTTTTTGCAAGTTGTTTGAAAGGGTTGTCCATGTTTACATACCATGGCTGTTTCTGTATTTTGTTCTTCCTTGGTATCCTCAAATGTTTTTGAGTGTAGTCAAGGCCACTAATCCAGCTAGATGTTTTCGCAATATAATTTCCTCAGTAGGAAGTATGGAAAGACCTTTATCAGTTTCATTACTGGTTTTCTTACTAACACTTAGGTGAAAACCCAAGATAAATAAGCCCATGAAACTGGGGGGGG
>VZRL01006435.1:453462-486257 GCA_013397895.1 Origma solitaria | reverse complement strand
GGGGGGGGGGGGAACCAAGCAGGAGAGTATGATGTTTTAATGGAAACATCTTCAGATTTTCTTCAGAAAATGTCAAATTCTTTAGATAGATAGGTCTACATTATTGTATCTTCTTTTTCTTTTTCTTTTTCTTTTTCTTTTTCTCTTTCTTTTTCTTCCTTTTTTTTTTTCAGGTGGGGAAATAAAGAGCTTAAGTGGTTTAACCAGCACAATGCAGAACTTTCACTACAGGGCTGGGAACAGGACTGGGCTCTCCTACTCCCAGTCCACTCCCAGCTGGTGACCAGAATGTTCCGTAGCCTCTCTCCAGGACTGCTGTATTTCCTACATTTTCATTTCATTCAGTCCTGCCCACGTTAGCTTTGCCCATCTGCTTTTCCTGCCAGTGCTTTTTGCCATTTCTTCACTGCTGCCTTCTGCTTGGAACAATCTGCTTGGATGACAACTCCAAAACTGCATGTACTAGGACACACAGAGGGAGCTGATTGCATTCTCATGGTAACAAGGCAGAGAGCCAGGAAGGATAGATAAATTCTGATGTATGACTGTGGCTTCCAGCCTGGCCTCTCGCTGAACTTTATTCAACGCATCCTGTTGGTTCAAGCAGATGATACAACCTGCTAGAATATAATCTTGTCCTACTAGAAAGTCACATGTGGCCAAAGTAACCACCTCGGTCTGTTTAAATCTCAGTTTGTGTGCTGAAGTAAAGGCAGAGATGATCTTAGGAAGGTGAGAGGTTGTGGGCTATATTCCCTCTGTGTGCTTCCTTTCGGGTTCCCTTCATTCCCACAGCAGCTTGACACTCTTCCTGCAGGGCTCAACACTGGTATTTTCCACTATGTATTTTCAGAACTATGAAGAGATGTTGCTTCCTCTCTTTTTACTGTTCCTTCACTTGTGTGTCTCATCTTCAAGAGTCACAAGATGGAAAAAACATATTAAAAAATGGATGAGGAACTAAGCAATTTTTTGGGATAGACTTACCAATATTTTTAATTCTTGTGCCACACACAGCTGCACATTCTGCCTCTTCTTAGTCAGACCATATGTTGTTCTGGAGATGAAACCTGTGACCTGACTGTCTGGGAACATTGCTACTGTACATTAAAATATTCAGAACTGGAAAGTAGAAATGTAGAACAAGTGTCAGGAAAACTTTTGAAATGTGGGATGGCACTAATAAAACTTATTTTTTTCTTTTTTGGTGTTTTTTGTTGTGTTTTGGTTTTTTGTTTTTATTGTTGTTGTTGTCATTGTTGTTGGGGTGATAAAAGTTGAAATGTTGGGGAAGACAACTTTCTGTTTACAAACAGTAAAGTTCGCACATTCTCTGCCTGGCTGGATGACCATCATAGCAAGTGCTGTCTTATGCATCAGAATTCCTGAGCATGTAGTGCAAAATGTGCTCAGCACGTGTGAGATTGGACCACAGACTGTTTTAATCGGTGGCTTCAGTTACATTTAATGATTTTTGGATTTTTTGGTTTTTAATTCCACCACCTCACCACCCTGGCACAGAGTTTGAATGAAAAATTCGGGATTTGGATGGACAGCTATGAGAGTGTTTACATAGGAAGTCACAAAAGCTGTGCAGTGCATATACAGAAGTGTTCTTTAATTACTCTTTTTTTTATCCTTTAGGTCTCTCAGCAGCCAAGCTACTGACTGAGTCAGGCTTGAATGTGGTGGTGCTGGAAGCCAATGACAGGGTTGGTGGAAGAACTTTCACCGTAAGGGTAATTATCTCCAAACCCATTTATATGCTACATGTTCATACTCATAGTATATTCTATACACTTGGGGTAAAATTTCTAAAGTATTAGCAGGTGGGAAACTTTATAATACTGTACCAATAGGAGTAGGGAAAGACTGGCTTGATGGTGAGGACAGAATATTTCTGCGTGATCTGCAGGCTCTGGAGTCATCCATTTGCAAAAGCAAACATGATGAGCCAAGTTTCAAAATCTTTTCCCAGGGAAAGACACTGTAGAATCTCTATGGAAAAAACACCCATGAGGCCAAGGATGCTGTGAAGAGCCTTGAGCTGAGCTGTAACGTGGCCCATACAGAGTGGTGTGGGCCAGAGGAGTGTCAAGGGTGGCTGGGAACTAGAATTACCATGTCTCCCCTCACTCCTTTCCTTCTTGCTCTGTCTTCATTAGGGGCAGCCTCTCACTCTGCCTGTTAGAAAATTTTGCCTGTGCTGTTTTCTAGGACAGTGCATTTTAAACTGGTCATTGGTGAGGTGCCTGACTGAGCAAGAGCTGCACAGGTGTCTCTGACTCTGTCCTCTCCCTGCCTGTCAGGCTCTTTCCTCTTGTTGAGGCTGTGGTGTAACAATGGGCCAGCTATTCTTGTTCTGAACTCCAAATCACAGCCTGCATACTGGTTATAAACTCAGTAATTGCCACACCAGAACTCTGTCAAAGAATTTCTTTTCCACGGGGAGAGGCATCTTAGCCAAAATGCTCTGGGAGTGTTTAATTTCATTCCATTCCCCTGGATTGCTCTTTTGACTTCTGTGCTATTTACAAAGGGCTTATCTCTTGGGGTTTTTTTGTTGTTTTTTTCTTCCCTTTTGTGTGTTGTGTGTGATAAACCAGAATAAGCAAGTTAAATATGTGGACCTTGGAGGGGCTTACGTGGGGCCAACACAGAACCGTCTCCTGCGGCTCTCCAAAGAGTTGGGAATAGAGACATACAAAGTGAATGAAGTCGAGCACCTGATACACCACGTCAAGGTAAGAGATGCTCTCGAGCTGCTGCTGTGAACAGCAAGTTGTAGTGATGTCCTTTCTCCTTGGTTTCCACTCTTGCTGCAGTGGAGAGTACCTGTTTTAGTATGCAGCATCTGAGTTTGTTGGTGAAAAAAAAAATGTTGGTAATGAAATTACCAACAAATTACTATACTAGTGTAAATTATGACGTGCATGCCTATTTATGTATGTACCCTGTAGGTCCATCCTGTTAGCCTTGGTTCAGGTCTCACCTCTTAGCTGAAAGCTCTCAAAAACCTTCCTTGTTTATAATTAGTGCAACTGTGACTCCTCTGTGCCGGTCAGGTCTGATAGGTACCGCCCAAGGTGTCTGAAAATCCCTTTCAGAAGTCCTGGATGTATCTCCAAGCACTCTGAAAGTTTCTCAGGAAACTTCCTTCACTTCCTGAGCCAGTGACAATTATTATGCTGATCGAAAGAAATGTGAGAGGTTATGTCTGATTGCTGGTGGGGAAACTTAACATGCAGAGTGGCAAAATATTAACTGCAAAAGGCTCTGGGTATCAGACAGTCTTGTGGAGGCAGATCTAAGCGATCTGTTCGTGGTCTGAAATAGAACAGCTGAGGCAAAGCTGTTAAAAACCCACGTATTCTCAGTAGTCACTCTCCAAAAGAGCATCCTTTCTCCTTTCCTGATATAGACCAGTGTTGCACTCCCACAGACAGGAAACTTTCCATGTTAAACCCAACGAAATTAACTCCGAGTTTCATTATATGCTTAGGAAAATCATTGTACAATGACTGGCAAAATATTTTTCAGTAGCTGGTGTTTGATCAAAGGTTAAAGACATTGACAAATTTAGAAACAGCAATAAAGAAAAGGTGCCCTGTCATGTTATCCATTATTTTTTGCACTCAATTGTTATAAAGAACAAGAGTGTTCTCAAAGTGATTTGTTGCGGTAACTGTCCATAATTACCATTTCTGTGGTAGAACTAATGGATACATCCACATGGTTAGTTTTTATGTGCCTCTGGCATTGTCCTTAAAGCCAAATTTTCTCTTTGTTCACTGTATTTAGCCTTCAAATCTCCCCCAGAGCGATCGGAGGTTATACCATGAGGGGAAACACTTGACATGGCCATGGATGCCCAGCTCATCAGGACAGCCTGCTGTCCTAGCATGGTGGCACTCCACAATACTGCCAGAAGTCACTGGTTTTGGGGTTGTTCCCAGTCAGGTGTTGAAAGTCTCCAAGGAGAGAGATCCCAGCTGCTGGCTGAGTGCTCCCAAGCCATGCTGAGAGCCTGCAGGTTGGGTTCGAACAGTTTTTAGACTCAACTGCCTGTAAGAGTTCCTGAAGAGAGGAGCGAGAGAATTATGTGCCAGAACTCCCTGGTAGCCAAGCAAGAGGTAAAGAGAGGAGATAATTCCACAGTCAGGAGCACTTCCTTTGCATCTCTTGATTTCATTCATTTTTAAATCCTTTATTTCCTTTTTACTGATGTGTTTATACAACTGTGGGAAAGTATTACCATAGTGAAAGCAGTACTCACAGTTTAATAATTGGCACGTGAGCACTGTATAATAGACACAAGCATTGCCATGTGGCCAAACCTTCATCCTGGTGCATTTCATGTGTCTGTGACACATTCCTCACAGGTTTCTAAGCCTTGTCCATGTTTTCCCTGAAAATGGACAATGCTTGTGTGCTTGTTGAAATCTCAGCAGTGCTCCCAAGCTGTAGATTCCAAAATACACAGAGGGCTGTGTCCCCAGTGTGCATTTGAATTCACATGCTGACCCAGGCTTTGTGAGTGTGGCCAAATATAATTAAATTCTGGACCACAGAATTATCCGAGCCCAGAAAGGCAATGAAACCTAAAGGTTTTAATTCTTCTTTTGCCACGCAATCAGGCATCACAGTGCATCTTGTAAAATCAGCCGCTGTTTTTACTTATACCCAAAGGCAAAATCAAGCCTTTCATAGTTAATTAAATTCATTTTAGAGGCTTTTTAATACAAGTAATATATGCAGCTTCTTTGTACTACAAAATGAAAAGAATGCATTTTGTTGATCTCTGGGTGGGTCTCTGCTAATTAGGCTTTACCAACTTGATTGGGTTGCGTGGTTTTTTCCTCCTTTAATCTTTTTTAATGCCAGGTTCTGTTGTGAGATTATTTTTGGTCTCACTTATATTGTGTGTGATGTCTTCACAGAAAGTCAAAATTATATTTCTTGCCCTACATTTTTTTTCTTTTTCCTCCACTTGTCAAGCAGCCTTTTTCATGGTCTTTGAAAAGAGATTAGTATGTTCTTTTCATTTGTGTAAATACTGGTTCATCAGCCTTACTGAGAAAATTAGTATAGCTTTGCAAGTAGTATTTGGTAGGCAAATTGCTGCCTGAACACCATTGATTTTTCAATAACCTAACTGAAATTAAGTTCATAAATCCAGATTAAAGAAGCAAAAGCAGAACTGTCTGAGAAGTCATCGTCTCCTCACAGTTCTCCCACTGGACTGGTGGGAGATGTAAAATCTGTAAAAATGCATCTTAAATTGAGATAACTTCTCCTTAGCTGCCCAAGAGAGGATTCAGGGTCCTACCTTAGATATGCAGATTTGCAACTTGTGACTAGTAGTATTTATTTTTTTCACCTAAATGACAGCTTTTGTCCTTTAAAAAAGCAAAGTTAAGTGCATATAGTCCAGGTAATTTTTACCTTTGCCCTGTAACAGTCCCTGGAAAGAAGTGTTGAAATATGAAAACATGTCAATTATTGTGGGGTTTAATCATCAAATTTTCCTTGTTAATTCAAGCTGTACTTCACTTCTATGCAGTCCCATTAACTGTGCAAACTTTCTGCATTTTAAAACACAAATTTACCGTATTTTCAGTCATAACACAGGTTCCTTGTCCATGGTAACTGTGGAACTGATTTCCTGGGCTATCCTAAATCTGTGTGAGGAAATGTTTTTTCGTATGACTGGTTTGCCCAATGAATCTTTTTAGAACTTGATTCCTTCATGTTCAGTGAGAATGACCTATCCTTTGTGCATCTGCAGTGCCAACTGAACATCCTCTGATCCCATTTTCTACCAGATCTTTTTCTGGGATGATGCCACGATGCTTCCTGGAATTCCCTGATGATAAAAAAAGGCAGTGACACTGTGTGTCCCAGTGCAGGCTGTGGGTAGTGCTAACAGCTGGCTGTTTTCACAGCCTGGTGCACCTGAAACATTTAATTTTATAATTAAATTCTTTCTTTAGCACCAAAAAGGCCCCCTTGGCATGGTGCCCATCCTGGGGGGGCTTTCAGGTTAAGATGTTGGGGGAATCATGAAGCATTCCCTCCCTAGACATTGGGTAAATCCTTGACAGAATTTGCCACCACCTCATTACCTCAATTAAGCTCCCTGCAAGAGGATGGAGTTTCCCCTGGCTCATCCCTCTGCCAGCAGCACTGGCTGGAGGTGTCTGAGTGCATGTCACGCCCACTTGAATTTTGGCACCGCTTTCATGCAAGGATAAATAATTGACTCTGGGGAGAGTGATAATGTGAGCCCTGTCTGCAGCACATCATGAAGGTGACTGTTTAATCCTATGCAAACAGTACTTTTATGCAAACAGGACCCCAAATCTGCATTGATTTTGCCAGGTTACATACTGATCTACAGTAGACTTGCAGAACAAAATTTTACTGCCCTCTTGGGTGTCATTAATTTTCATCACTATTGTGCTTATTAAAATGCAGTTTGCAGTGGTCTTGTTCATGAATTAGGAATATGATGGTCATGTTGTATGGGGATTTAATTAGCAACTGGATAAGTGACTGCTGTATCTAAAGTTACAGAATTTAGTGGTATTTCTCCTATGATATCCGTGATATATGCACTATGATTTATTTAAGCTTTTCACCTGCAAGTCTAAGGGCAGTATCTCCTGGCATAGTCTGTAGTATAAAGCATAACAGCTTAAATGGGATTTTGAATGACTAGATAAAAGTGCTTTTATTGTTCTTTGTATATCTCAATTAGAGTGCAGCCAGAGAATGAAAAGACTGCGAGACTCTCAGTAACTATCAATTTAAGTGAGGTGAAATAGCCTCATGTATTTTGTTTTTTCCTCTTTTTGGTGGCAATTTCTAAGCAAGAACTTGGGGAACTGAGAAGAATATGCCTGAACCTTTAAGAAGCTGAGCATCTGGTGTCTTGAAAGGGAAGCCAAGTCAATTCAAAGACGCTTAAATTGCTACAGGGCCTTGATAGTTTCACGTGTCATTACTGGAACACAGATCTGTGTGGTTTTAACTCTTTACTGGAGATGAGGACGCCGACATTCCTGCCCCAGGATGCTCTGTTATTATCACACTCACTTGTAGCTTCAAAAGTGAGTCTGGGGTTGACCAGGCTGAAGTTGGTGAAAGCATTTTCCAGACTCCCAGAAGGGATATCCTCCAGTTTGAGAATGAAGAGCAGGAGTGTAGGAAAAGCTGGACTGGTTTGGTCTCATTGGACCTGCCCTGTAAATAGGGGGCCATCTTCCCTTTTTCCTGTGTCACCCAGCTGGCAGAATTCAAAAGAGCACATTTCCTAATTAGGACTTGTTAAATTAAAATATGGATATTTGCATTGCAGCAACTTAAAAGAAGCAATTATGTACAACAAATCTGTGAAGTATTATGTACAACAAATCTACAAATCTCTGTCGGGGGAACTGTACAGCAAGGTCTTGCAAGGGGCGTTTATTGATCATCAGGATTGAATGGGAGGCTGGAAGCTGTGACCTAATGATAGCGTGAGGATGAAAGTAGTAAGAAAAATAAACTGTAAATAAAGTATACATTTCTTAATTAAATTTGAGAGGAGAAAATCTTCCAGAGTCTCAGCTTTCCGGGACTCCACAGTCTGTTCCTGAGGAGACAAGGAAAAGGAATAGTGTTCTCCCCCTAGATTATTTAATTGAGGCTGCTGGGAGAAAAGCTACAATTGCATCTGATTGTAGAACTGATTTTTGTTTCCCTGGAGAAGCTGATTAATGTCTACAGGAAAACAGAATTAGAGAAATGTGTATTTAATACAGGAACAACTGTCTGAGCATACTGGGTTTCACATGTCTGTGAAATTTCATGTAAGGTTTCATATTTTTAGTGACCCCAAAGTCATGTTCTGTTTAAACCCAGTGTTCTAGTTGTGAAACAGTGTGTCTGCTCAGTTGTACTATGGGCAGATGTTTTTTTTTTTAAGGCTTTTTTTCCAAATGAAGCTCCACTTTCGTTTTCATTTATTTTTGTCACATTTATCTGCTTGATAAGGGAAGGAGGATGTTTCCTAAGACTGATTTTAGAAATACTGAAAAGTTTTCAACTGATTTTATCCACTTTGTTGACTAGTTTAATTCAGGTGTTGAAAGCCACATGCAGGCCCGGTTTCAAAGAGTGTTTAGAAACAAAGTCCCTATAAATCTGTGCTTCATAAGATACTTTAATGCTTTTCCTAAAGGTGTTTTTTGGTGTCTGAAAACAAAAGTCTCATTCTAGTAGGAAGGAGACTTAGTTAATTATTTTCAGAGCTGACTGGAGCAAATATATATATATATTTATATACAGCTTTTAAATTCAGAGCAGATCCTCAAGATACTCAATTTCACTTTCTAAATCACTTCAGTGGTGTTTCTCTCATTCTGATTTTTTTCCAGTACGATGACTGTTTAACAGATTGCATGACCAATGTGGCAGAGTGAAGACGGACTTTATTTCCATAAGTTGTTCCCAATTAGCTCCTTCCCTTATCAGGATGCCTGTTTCAAGTCACCAGGTCTGCCTGTGCGACACTTAAAATGGAATTAGTTTTCTTAATGAAATTCCCAAGACGTGTTGGCATCCACAGCTGATGAACTCAAATTAAATATTGAAAGACATTTGGAGGACATTTTGATGTTTCTTAATGTTGTAGCTTTGCACCATCAGTTAAACATTTTTTTTACTGCTGGATTTATATTTTCTAACCTGTAGATCTTTTTACCTTTAGGGTATCTGTCAGTATAGTAACCAGCCGAGCATGTGCGATCCTGAACAGTTTTTCAGTGAAGGAATTTTCGATGAAATCAGCGTGTTAGAGTTTCTAAGTAGGCTGTATAATCTCTTTCATTGTGGTCCAGCTACTTGCCGTTTTTTAATTGAGGATTCTGATGATACAAGAGGGTTAGCCTCAAAAATGTCTTGTTAGATATTATGAATTACAAAAAACCAAAAAACCTCAACCAACCAACCAAAAAGAACACCCCCAAACCAACAAACAAACACACACACCCCCAAAACACCCCCAAAAAGCAACCCCAAAAAACAAACCCAAACTGATGCTTTTCCACAGGGCAGCAGATGAGGCACAGCATCTGAGACAGGTACAGAGCTACAGCCTGAAGTGATGCTTTTCTGTTTCTGATTTTCCTTGTCACGGCTTTATGGTTCCTGAGCTTTATATGAAGGACATTAGTGGGATTTTAAGCGGAGAGGACAGGGTGTGTGTGATGTTCCAGTGCTGAGAATCAGCAGAGGGCACTACGTGCCAATAAACTGTGTGGCTGTGAATTAACATGCAGAGGGACCTCTGGGTGCAGTGAGCATCAGTTAGCCCAAGGTTTAGATGGTTTAGCTGAGGGAATGTCTGTGCTCATTCAGGGATGCGGGGGATGCTCCACACCTTCTTGTTTCTTCCAGCGAGAGATGACTTTATTTACGAGATGTTTATGCTGTGCTTTGAAAAATGCACGGATCACTGTCACCAGGGCCTTCAGTTCACAGCACCGCATCTCACTCTTGCCCTTCCTGGGTACATAAGGTTTAGGGGAGTATGAAGTTGTCCTGGGCCTGCAAAGGCAGGTTTTCTCCTGAGATTCCCCCTCTGCATTGAGATGGTGATATTTGCTGGCAGTCCTTTCTCAGCTGAGCATTCACTCACTGTCACCCTCACAAGACAAAGTGCGTGAGATCTGGTCCCTGTGCCCCGCTGAGTGCTGGGGCTGATACTAAAGAGGCTACTGATAATTAGCTGTCATGTCGGGTTTTTTTTTTCCCTGTAATAACCCATTTCTTAAGGCAGCTACTTGACCTGAAACAGACCTGGTGTATAAACCAAGCTTTATTTCTGCACGACTTGCATGGGTCCATTGTAACTCAGCCAAATGTTGGTTGACGTGAAACAGATGGCTGAGAAAAATCTATTGGGAGTTGTAAAGTTTGTGACAAGCACTGGATTTCTCATTTCCCTGTTGGTTTATTCCTGGGACATCTGGGTTGCATGAGTTTCCTCCCTTCAGTTTCAGCTTCTTCAGTGAGATTTAGCCCACAGTGCAGCACGGATCACTTTTGTGAGCAGCAGGTGATCCATACAATGGCAGGTGCACCTGCAAGTGCTGATGCTGCTGTTGTGATTTTTGAAGCATTGCAAGTGGCATCATGAAAGCATTTCTAAAATTTTATATATAAATTTTAAAAAAGGGGCGAGAAATACTTCAGAGCGTCACAGTACTGGTGTTGAGATACCATGTCAAATGATTGGGAGGGGTGATTTGGGTATGAAAATATTTGAAAAGGAAATGTTTTGTGCATCTTGGGGCATGCAAGTGTCTCGTTATTCTTTAGAGATTGCACACCACCAGGAGGCACAGAGAACGCTGTTCTCAGCAAATAAACAAATTTTGCCTAAACACAAAAAGGTTTTTGTGTTTGCAAAAATGCAAATTCAGCACAAGTAAAGCTGAAATATTCTGGTTTGTTGGTAACTACTCAGAGCTATCTGTAGTCTTTCTTTGGTGCTGCTATTTTTGTTTCTGTATAGAGCCTAGCCTGGCAGCCTCTTCTCAAACAAAATTCTGATTGACAGCTCCTGAAGTTTTGTTTGTGCAAGAAATAAGGATCAGGCCTTAGGAGATGCCTTAGGAACTCTTGAAAGTAACTTTCACAGGAAACTCACTAACTTTGATGGCTGTTTTTATTTTTGTCAGGTAGAAGTTTGTTCTTGTTCTTTATGAGACTCATCACCCCAGATTCCTACACAAGAGACATAGCCAAGATATTCCTCTCGGCAGTTCAAATGCAGTGAAAGAGAAGAACAGTAAAACAAAAATATGGTTTGTGTGTTTCTTAGCCGTGCACTCCTGAGGAAGCACCGCTGGGAATTCAGAAGACTTGAGTTAACTCAGAGGGGATAACTGGGTTAGGGTTGCCTCTGGCAGAGCAGGAAGCTAAGAACAAAATCAATAATTAGAATAACCCATTCTGATGCTGTCCTGGTTTTCTTGAGCACAGCACTATACTTGTTTCATAAAGCTAAATTTGGGAAATAGCAGGTGCTTGAAACCAAACTGATAAGCTCTGGCTTTGGAATACCTCCATGGTGCTGACACTAGTGAAGGGTGGCTCAGAGTTCAGTAAAGGCGCAGTAAAACTGACTTCTCGAGGCCAGAATTTTAATGTGTCCCAAATGTCTAAAAGGCACTTTCCAGCATGGCTCAGGTGCTACCACCTGGGACAGGAAGGCACTTGGTCTGAGAGGTTTCGCTCTTCTGTCACAGTCCTTTGGCAGCCGAGTAGGAATTGATGTGTGCCCTATTGTAAATTGATTTCATGTTAAAGGATTCCATAATAATACCGAGATGTTCATGCTGGGACCAAGTGCCTCTGAGGAAGGAAACACATTCAATTCATCTCCATCTACAGTTTTCCTGATCCCAGGTTTTGTTTTCCTGATTCCAGTGTTTACATACGGTTGAGCACAAAAGATGTAGAAATGCACTTTAGTTTTATGCTGAATGAAAAAAAAAAAGTAAAGACTACCCTCTGTTTTCTGGGTGAACATGTGCCATAATGTCCATCCTTAAACTGGAAGTGCTAAGTTTTCAACCTTGGTGCCTCTGGCATGTGAAGTGACTGGAGATCTACTCTGGCTGTACAGAACTTCTGAATGAAGACTTCTAAAAATTTGATTTTGGCATTGTAAAAACCACAATTTATACTCAAAAGCACCACAAAATTAAATTGTTGTCTTGTAGCCACTTCTTCATATGTCCATTTACCAAAGAATTAAATACTTTCCTCTCCATTTTGCTTTCTTCCTAACTCTCATTGCTTGGTGTTTTTGACAAGGATTCCATTAGAGTCTTCTGTCTGTAAAGACTAGGTGAAAAAACAGTTTCTTCTTCACTTTCTCTAACCTGTTTGGGAGTTTTTGTAAAATAATTTTCTCTTATTCTTAGGCTTGATTTTTGGCCTTAGTGATTTCTGAGTATCTTTCTCTTTGAATTAAAAGTCCTCAAAGTTATTAGCCTGCGTTTTTCAAGGTTATATCTCATTTTGCTATTTCCAGATCAAGTTTTGAGTCTTGCAGGATCCCTTTGTGCCCTTTCACTGTCTGTTCTGGTGCTTGCAGACACCTGCAGGTTTGAGTAATGTGCTCTCTGTCCCTTCTTTCGCAGTATTAATAAAAAGGCTAAATCAAATCAAGCCTGACATTTCTTTGAGTAAATGGTCTTTGGATACTTCTCCTCAAAAAGATGCTGCGTTGTTGTTGTTGCTACCTGGTTATAAATATTAAATCTTGGTGCAATATGATTTTAAGGCAGTGTAAATACTTTTTTAGTGATGGTTTTGTGTTGCACTGCATCAAGTATCTATTAAAAGTTAGTACTTCTACTGTTTGACATTCATGCTCACGCAGTGCACACTTAAATATGTAATTTAATATCAATTTTGAAAAGTCAGCTATGGCATGCAATACAGCCTTTATTATTTATCTATCTTATGGACTCCAGAATAGATTGCGAAAAAAACAAGTACCCACGTAATGCTAATGAGCCTTTCTTTGTGAATTTTTAAAGCTATTAGGCTGCCATCCATATAGTCAGCCAGGGAAATCCCATGTAAATAAAATAGCTCCACAAATTACAAATTGTGTTCCACTCTTAATTAAGCTAGACTTTCTGAATGTCTAGTAGTGGAGATATGGATATATAAAATCTGAGTATTAAATATGTAATGATGTGATTAGGACATTGGAATTGATCACACTGTCCCACTGTAATTTACAGCTGGGGTGTTGGACTGGAAGAATAAGTCTGTTTAGTAAATGTTACATTTTCTGCAGGACTGGTAATTTTTGGGTTATCTGAAACCATTTTTTTCCCAAGAAAGCTCTCTGAGCTATGATTTAGTGTATAATAAAACTTGCCACTACTACCTTTGTCTGATTTTGAAAGCAAAAAAAAACTCAAACTGCTAAATGCAATTAAGAGTTCAGTCTTTTCATGAACAATTAGGAGGAAAAATAGTTTTATATAGATACGTACACACACACACACATATATATATAAAGCAGTATATATATCTCCTCTTCAGTAGGGAATAGCCAATTTCTCAACACAGTCAAGCAATGCTGTTTCATCTCATTTTTTTGGTCTGATCTCAGTGATTCTGCTGCAGGGTGTTAGTTTGGTTGCCCAGAGGTGCCAAATGTGAAGCTTTGAAGGTGAGGTATCAGTTCTGCACTGACTTGCTGATGCCTGACTTGCTAATTCAGCTGTGTTTCGCCCTTAAATTGCACATGCAGGATAACAGGAATAACACAATAACCACCTTGAGCTGCTTTCCCTGGTTTGAGGATCACGTTCAGGTAACCTTTGAGCATCTCCAAGGGTGGAAGACTCCACAACTTCTCTGGGCAATCAGTGCCAGTGCTCAGGCACCCTCATGGTGAAAAACCATTTCCTGATGTTCAGAAGGAACCTCCTGTGTTTCACTTTGTCCCTCTTGCCTCTTGTCCTACACACAGAGACGTGACCTGTCAGAAGCTGTCACACGGATTGATTAAAATTGTGCTTTTTTTGAACCTTTTGGTGCAGCTTCCCACACATGGAAGCCATGATTATGGTTGTCTTTAGGTTTTTTAATGATGTTTTTGCTTGTTTTCCATCTTGCAGGGTAAGTCTTACCCCTTTAAAGGCCCATTCCCTCCTATGTGGAACCCACTGGCCTACCTGGACTACAACAACCTGTGGAGGACCATGGATGAAATGGGAAAGGAGGTATGGCGTGAGGCATTGCAGCTGTCTCAGCTCAGCGTGTCTCCAGGAGGGGCAGAGGGAAGGGATTAGGATGCAGACAAGCAAAGCAGCTCTGGCTTGAATTATGTTTTGGTACCCAATGATGCTCAGAGCACATCTGAGTGCCAACCTGGCAAGATCTTCTGAGTCCTGTGCTGCTGGGGCTGTCTGCACTCATTCCTTTGTTTTCCTGGTTATGGGAATGTCAGGGTTTTTGCCTGTGATTGATTTTTAGCACCTTTCCTGATGATTTGGTAAGTAATATTTTCAGAGGCTTGCAGACCTCAAACATTTGCCCTTTTCTGCCCTCAAATTCAGCTTGTCTCTTCTCATTTGTTGCCAGTTTTCCATTGACCGATTGACAAGATTTGAGAAGAGGTTCCTCTTACTTATATAGATAAATGTGAGAGATATGGCATAACTTAGAGACATTTCCTGGCGCTAAAATCGTTCTCTGTTTTTCAATCTAAAAAAAAAGAGGAATGTTAAAACAAGCAAACAAAAAAACAAACAGACCCTCTCCCGCAGAAGCATTCTCTGCTAAGTTCACTGTGGTACCTGCCAGAAATATGCAGGCTGAATTAGCATTTAAAGACAAGATTTTTTTGTGTTTCTTTGTCACTAATTCTCTTGTTGATAAATGCTTTTCTTAATGTCTCCTTAGATTCCCAATGAAGCTCCGTGGAAGGCTCCACGTGCAGAAGAATGGGACAAAATGACTATGCAAGATTTCATAGATAAAACATGCTGGACAAAGTAAGAAACTTTCAAATATGGAATACAATGGCTTATATTTATATACTTTTGAGCAAACAGATATAACTACCACTGAAATACAGCCTTTTTAAAGAAAAAGGGTAAGAAAGTCCTGTAATAATGGGCCATGACACCTGTCAGCACACTCAGTAGATTCTGTTCTATTTCCTTAACTTTTTAGACTAAAATACAGATAAAAGGAAAATATATCTGGGGAGAGTTGCGTCTGAAGAGATGGGTAGAACCCTAATCTGTTATGTGCTCTTTTCTGCTCTTTACTGTGTGTTTAGCCTTTAAGACGCTATGGTTACAGAAGGTTTTTGAATCAAACTCTTGATGGAGCAATACACATTTATTTTGTGCTGGACCAGCTGATTTTACCAAAGTGCTATAAAGATAACATTTGTCTTGCAGTAGCACTAAATCACTTTAGCACTCATCATTCTATTGTTTAGCTTTTGCACTGTATACCACGCAGGGAAACTGAAAATGCTTCCTATTTTTGTGTATACATCAAAGCAATTTTTCTTCACTTGCCATTCAACAGCAGTTTGATTGCTTTTCTTCTCACTGAAAGGGAAAAAAAAGGCCATTAATCCTGGTTGCTGTAGAGCAGATTGATTCCTACAGCAACCTCTTCAGAACTGCCGAGCACCCAACACGAGGCTGCCACAAGCTGCAGCTTGGGGAGGAAACCTCACCAAGCTGGTGCTGTCATTGGTGTTTTTATAGGGCATTTTTACGGCTTCAGGCAGTCTCTAGAGAGCAACATGGCCTTTGCTGATCGTGTTGGGCCCGTTGGAGTGAGACCAGAGGAGAGCACAAAGGTGATCCGAGCACTGGAGCACTTCTGCTCTGGAGCTAGCCTGAGAGAGCTGAGGTTTTCAGCCTGGAGAAGAGATGACTCCGAGGAGACTGTAGAGCACCTTCCAGTGCCTAAAGGAGAGCTGGACAGGGGCAATGAGCAAGGACATTAATAATAGGGTAAGGGAGAATGGCTTTGCACTGAAAGAGGGCAGGGTTAGGTAATAGGAATAGCTTTTTTACCGTGAGGTTGGTGAGGCACTGGCACAGGTTGCCCAGAGAAGCTGTGGATGCCCCACTCCTGGAAGTGTTCAAGGGCAGGCTGGATGGAGCTTTGAAGCAACCTGGACTGGTGCAAGGTGTCTCTGCCTTCCCTCTGATGGGGAGGTTGGAACTGGAAGTGATGAAGGACACTTTAGGGTCTTTCACCACTCTATAGTTTTATGATTGTTAATGGGCAGTGGGCTCTTGTCCAAAAACTCAGAACCTTCTGGGTCAAGGTTTTGCTTTAAGGAGTGACTATTGCACAGGAGCATTTGGAAAGCCTTTCTCATTGGTACCACGGTCCATATTCAGTAAGACCAAACAGAAATGTGTACTGAGAGCTGTGCTGGCTGAGCCTCGGACAGGGTGAGGAACTGTGCAAGAGAGCAAAACACCACACACTGGTGGTCACTCAATAGCCAATAGCCCATGTGACCACAGACATGCTTTTTCCAGCTCTGATGGGATAAGACTTGACATTCTACCTGAATATTGGCATAACATGGAGATGCTTTTCAGATTTTATATGTGCATCTCAGCTTGATTTGCTCGGCTCATTCAAGATTTAGGTAGCATGCCGCAGAAGCTTCCCACCCTGGAAGGTAATGATCCAGAAGGGCAATCTTCTACTATCTCCTCTTGTCTAACAGACTGTGCAAGTTTGCTTTTGGCTAGAGCTGTGTGCTGGAAATATCCTGAGTGCTCTTGGTTGAAATCATACTGCCATTCCCAGATAAAATGTCAGGAATTGAAAAGCAATGGGAGAAGGTGGCAGCAGTAGGATGTAGCCACCATCTAATAGCATCTGCTTATAAAATATTGATAAATACATATATATTAGGCAAAATATCTTACAGAGTTGATAATATTTTACAGTATGTATTTATACAGATGAAAAACTTATAAAAAATTTCGGTATTATTTTTGGCTGTCATGAGTTCAGAATGCACCCATATTTCAGAAAATGGATCAGCTTTGAGTGGGACTTCGCCTTTTTAGAAAGGAAAGAAAATGCCTTTTTTCTATATAGATCCAAAGCTGTTTGAAGTAGTGTGTTAGAGTTATTTTCTTTGGGGTTTTTTTTTTAAAGTTTGAAGACTAGGAGAAAGAAAGAAGCAAATAAAAGTGGATTCTGTACTGGCTTTGATGCCTTGCATATGAAATATCAATAGAATCTTCATCCCTGCTAGTTACAATGTGGTTAAACCAAGCATCTCCTGGTCCTGTCCATGTCTCTTAAACTCCTCCCAAGAGTGAAGGCAGAGGGAAGTATTTACTTATAACAGGAGGAATATTGCCCTGAGCCTTAATTAACTCTTAGTGCACCCCAAAATCTCGTACAGGTTTATACATTAATTTACAGTGAAGCTGCTATGAAAGCACAGGCTGTAGGATGTAAAGCAGTAATCCCTTTTCAGACAGGTCAATTTTCTGCTTCTGTGTCTATTGCTACTGGATACCAGGACACTGTTTAAAATACTGAGTTGAGCAACCAAAA
The DNA here is from genome assembly GCA_013397895.1 of Origma solitaria. Lineage (NCBI taxonomy): Eukaryota > Metazoa > Chordata > Aves > Passeriformes > Acanthizidae > Origma > Origma solitaria. Next base: position 469,115 of record VZRL01006435.1, on the reverse strand, counting down.
ATATCCTTTTCTTTCCTTTTTCTTGCCAGATCTTGCATGAATGCTGTCTCTACTGTTATGGCTTCCTACTTACATGACTTTCCTTGTTGTGTTCCAGCTGCAAAACTCTCCCTGAGCACAGCAGAGGATTGGGCAGTGAATGGAGGCTGACTAATCCATAGATTTTAGATAATTAGCTTAGAAAAGACCCCTAACTTCTTTTATGACAGGTGTTGAATCATCTCTATGCTGTGTTCTTGAGGAGACAGGCATTCAGCAGGGGCAGAGAGATGCAGATCTGGTTTGTAACCCAGGAACTGAGGGCAGAGTGTTTTTGGAGTCCAGTGAAGAGAGGAACACTTGCCCTTCTCAATCCTGAGGCTAGGACAACAGGATAACTTCGCATTAGTAGCATAAAGTGATAAAATCTTGGGGTTTTATGTCTCCAAATGTCCTAATTTGCCTAGAATACACCACTGTTTGATTAATACTTTTTGCAGGGTTACTTAAAAAATGTTGCATGGAAGGAATTGACAATTTCTTACTTCAGCTGAAAGAAAGGAATCCTTTGCCCCCACAGTGAGATAAGAGATTGCCAAATAGAATCTCCTGCCTACTCAAGAACAACCTTGTCAACATTATTCTGTTTTTAAATTAACTTTCTTGTCTTCGTTGCAGAGCTGCTAAGAGTTTTGCAACTCTGTTTGTGAATGTGGATGTCACTTCTGAGCCCCACGAGGTGTCTGCCCTTTGGTTCCTGTGGTATGTGAAGCAGTGTGGGGGCACCGCGAGGATATTCTCAACTACCAACGGGGGACAGGTACTGTCAGCCATCACCTCCTGCAGCTCTTGACAGGCCCTGCTTTAATTTCATTCTTTTGCTGGCTTGTTTTACTTCAGAGGGCCAACTGAGACATCCACTTTTGAGCCAGTAGCACACTGATACCTGGTTTTATCCATGGATTTTTTAATCTGGATTTTGCTAAACCAGTGTTGAAGACTGCCCCTGTGCTGAAGGTGTTGCCCCCAGGGATCAGCAAATTTGTGTCTGGCTTTCTTTTGGATTCAGATTAAAACACGTGCTTTGCTTATCCACATTGAAAAGAGAAAATTTTGCTTATTTCTGTCACGAGGCTGAAGCATTCCTTAGCACTGCAGAAGCACTTAGTGGAAATGGCAGTGTCAGCTGCAAGTTAATACTGGAAATATAGCCCAGAGCTGGGTTCCTAAAATGCAAATTTCCAAGCATTAACGCCATTAAGATTTTAAAATCAGTGTAAAGAAAATTAATATCACTCCTTAAATGTGGTATTGCTCTGAAATGTTTGCAATCTGGTACGTTAGAGCTGCTTCTGCATTTGAAGAAAGTAAAGACTCTCTTAATGGTCTTCTACTTGAGAAGTGCAAATTTCACTAATTGTATTAGAAATGGATATATTTTTAGAAATGCTAATTATTTAATCATAAATAAAAATGCAAGTACATTAACCATATTAAAATGCATAAATATGCATAGATAAGCAATTACTGCAGATGATTTAAGTTAAGTACATTTAATTAAACATTATTTGGATTCTGTGCTACATTGGAGATGATTTAAGTTAGGTTGGATTATGTACTGCAGCAGACATTTTTGATGTGAGCTACATTATTTCTTACGCCTTGTTATTTATTATGGAGATCATATTTCCTGCTTCTGAGACACAGAGCTCTGCAGGGATGAGTGGACTCAGGGAAAGGCTTGAAAGTTTCAGCGCTTTTCAGAAGTCTTGCTGATTCGCAAGCCTCTGGAATCTTTTTGGACACCACATTTGGGGAAGGGAATTTTTTTTAAAGTTTTGACTAGAGTTCAAATGGTGGTCAAATATGGGAAGTATTTGAGAAGCTCACGGACAGAGAAAGTAAAATGTGTACATTTCCAGGTGAGGCTGCAAAAATTTCCAAAAATGTTTCGCTAACAGTGGAAGAAGGGGCTTTGTTTTGAACGCCAAGAGAAACGCTTTTCATGGTGCACATTCCACGAGCTGTTGTTTCTGTGCTTCAGGAGAGGAAGTTTGTTGGGGGCTCGGGGCAGATCAGTGAGAAGATCATGGAGCGCCTGGGAGGGCGCGTGAGGCTGAGGAAGCCTGTGGTGCGCATCGATCAGTCGGGGGACGGCGTTGTCGTGGAGACCTTGGACCGCGAGCTGTACGAGGTATGACATGTCTAGTGAGAGCTCCTTAGTGGTGGGATGGGTGGCTACAAAACCTTCAGCTTTTCCTTTTTGACTCCTCCAAAATCCTGAACAAAAATGCAGCAGAGATTTAGGTGACTGTGACAGAAAGTCACACGTTCCCGTTGTTGAAGAAACGGCAATGTAGGAGCCTGAAAGTGATGCCTAAAACCAAAGTGTGTATTCAGACTTTTCCTTTGCTGGCATCTCTTCTTTGTGTTGTTACCTTCTGAATTAGAGGATAATTGTAAGGTGTAAAACATAATTTAGCAATAAACTTTCAGTGAAAACCTTTCTGACTCCTCCAAAATCCTGAACAAAAACGCAGCAGAGGTTTAGGTGACTGTGACAGAAAGTCACGCATTCCCGTTGTCCTGAAGGAGCAGCAATGTAGGAGCCTGAAAGTGATGCCTAAAACCAAAGTGTGTATTCAGACTTTTCCTTTGCTGGCATCTCTTCTTTGTGTTGTTACCTTCTGAATTAGAGGATAATTGTAATAATAATTTAGCAATAAACTTTAGCAATAAACTTTCAGTGAAAAGCACTGCAAGCTTTGGTTTCAGGTTGTAACAGAGGAGTCCAGATGGAAGGGAAACCAGTGGACTCTTCCAGCACAGTGCTTTTTTTTAAACACCGGGGAAAGGGAAGCTGCCCATCATTTGAACAGATGGCTGTTCGTGTCATGCTTGTTTGTTATTTAATGAGCAGGATTCTGTAAGGCTTTAGTTTTGCAATTCTTATGCTGAATGCCAAAATTGTCTTGCAAGATGCACCCTGCAGCCTCCCCAGATGTCTGCCCAGACCATTAGAGCAGTGTACTTGGGTTGAAGTAGGGGAGAATGTACTTGGCTTATGTGTCATTTCTTTTCCAGGGCAAATACGTGATCAGTGCCATTCCCCCAGCTCTCTGCTTGAAGATTCATTTCAACCCACCCTTGCCCCCAATGAGGAACCAACTCATCAACAGAATCCCCATGGGCTCAGTCATCAAGTGCATCGTGTACTATAAGGAAACTTTCTGGAGGAAGAAGGGTATTGCATTTTAATTGAAAGGAGTAGCAGTGACAGAGGGAAGATCGTGGCAAAAGAACACACTCTTTGTTCAGTGGATTCTAAACCTTAAAAGGAGACTTCATATTCTCCTATGCCATTTTTGCCTTCCCCTGTGAGAGAAACTTGAGAGATCAATTGGGAGGAGGGGGTAGATGAAGGAATAGAAAGAAGGAGGTAGGGAGAAGGGAGAATTCATGCCTGTTGCTTATTGCCTTTGTTGTCCTTTCCTTCGGTGGCAGCTGGGTATGAGGTGAGCCTCTCACTTGTACAGGGATGTAAAGGTACAAGTGATGTGTGATGGGAAGGGCTGCAAAAACTCTGCTTTTTGGATGGGCTGGGCAGCATTAATTGAAGCTGTCTTCACACGGACATGCCCAGCTGGGCTGGTCATCCTGGGCTCCTCTCACATGCCGAATCCTTCCATCATGACTCCTCAGCTTTCTTTTGGAACGTACTGAGTCCCAGGCAGACTGCAATGTAATAACACCCATTTCTCATTATTAATTACAATAAGCCCACATCTATTTGCCTACAAATGGCACCCCCCATCTTTGTAAATGAACTTTAGAGTTCTGGATGCTGTCACGTTCTGGCTATTAGTTTTGGGATGGACCAGCAGGAGGTGACTGAGTATTTCACAACTTCTTGGAAGCTCCTGCATTTTGATACATGGACCATGACTGCTTTCCCACCTTGTTCTTGACAGGGTATTGTGGTACCATGATCATCGAAGATGAGGATGCTGCAATTGGTTTAACACTTGATGACACTAAGCCTGATGGCAGCTTTCCTGCCATTATAGGGTAAGGGACCAAGAAAGTGCCTAGTTAATGCCTTTTATTTTGTCTTTGAGGCAACAATTGAAATGGAAAACTTGATATTTTTGAAAGGAAATACTTTAAAATAATTAAAGGTTGAGTTTCTCAGTGTACAGTGATGTTCTATGATTGTTTTACTTCAAAAATTTTCCTCTATGACTTCATTGCCAATTTAAAAAATGAAAATATCTCTTTCTACTTTTTATCTCTGTTATCTTTTGCCTCTTTGAGTGGCAAAGTACAAACTTGGAGAAGAGGAAAGGAAAGAGAGGAAAAAAGGGGATGATTGAAGAAATGAGAAGTTTTCTCCAAGTATTCCACTTCTTTACAGGAAAATTTGTTTTCTAGAATTATATTTTATTTTGTTCTGGGTTTTTTGTGGCAGCCAGAGAGTATGATCAGTCTTAAAAGTTTTATTAAAAAATAATTTCCAGCTCAATCCCAGGCTTCACGTCAGTGCTATATGCCTGTACCCAAGGCTGTATAAAATCATAGTAATTGGGAAATGGCTCATGCAAAAATTCTAACATGAATTTCAGACTGGTTCCTTCCTAAATGAGTCCTGCAAGCAGCAGGCAGAGCATTATGCAGAGAGGTGAAATGGATATTTTTATTAGAGCCCCTAAAGCTATTACTGTGAATCACAGCATCTCATCATAAGTTATTGGCATTTTAAATAATGCAGGAAATGCAGCAGCATAAGGGGAGTAAATTGTTTGTGGTCTTACAGCTTCATTCTTGCTCGGAAGTGCAGAAGACTGACAGGTCTCACAAAAGAAGAAAGGTAAGTACAAACTCTGTATGGAATTCGAGTCAAAATTTTGTTATAAATGACCAGAGCAGGAAAAAATGCCCTGAATTGAAGGAAGTTGTCTGAAACCTTGTGCCAGTAGGCAGACGTGTCACTTTAAGCGAGAAGATGCCTTACTTGGTTTTGGATGAAGGCCCCACAGAATTCTCACAAGTTGGCAGCAGATGTGGTAGCCCTTTGGGAACTCTCTGGTCCTGGCTCTTGCTTTCCCACAAGGCTGCTCTATTTATGGCTAAAATGCTCTGTTTCTTGCTAGAAAGCTGCTCTAAGCTGCTGAGTATGAAAGTAGTGTTGATATTCTCCTGGAAAGGGTCTGGGACCAGCCTCCTCCCTCTGCTGCCTCCCTGGCTTCCTGCAGGTGCCCTGAGCTCTTTGAAAGCTTGTCAGAAGGGAAAGGTTTGGCCATTGTGTTTGATTTTTTTTTTTCCCCCTAATCCCCCTGGAGGGTCCTTTCAGTGTCTGTAATTTAGCACAACCTTAACCTTAACAAGCAAGTTTCAGGCTCATGAAGGGATCAGAAAGCTGTCTCCATCTCTGCACCCTCAGTTGTGGGAGAAAAATGCCCTTCAGGCACAGATGAAGGTCATTTTATTGTCTTCTTGAAACAAATCTCTGCATAGAGTAGTGCTCTTTGGTATATTACTAAAATAGAATTTATAAAATAAAGATTTTTTGTTTCCATCACACTGATTCACTGTATCTGATCAAATCTACAAGTAGAAAGTGTGGATTATGAGGAGAGCCTTGGTTTGACAGGGAGAAAACACATTTGATTTTAAAGTATGATAAAAGGAACACTGTGCCCGAGTAAACATTTTTACAGTAATAGCTGGTCTAACTAGAGAAGATGCAGTCATCTCAGAGAGTCTGGCAGTTTGTGGATAATGGGTCTAAACTGAGCTGTTTATGTCCCAGTCTTTTCAAATGACAGAGCCCTTTTAATTCTGGCAGGAGTGGACAAGCACTGAGGCTCTGAGATAGATGCCCAGCAGGTTCCAGATGATAAAAGTCATGTAGGTGTTCTGAAACACAGTGTGTCCAGCATTTCGAGCCATCCTAAACTCCAAATGCTGTCCTACACTGTGAGTGAATACCCTCAATACAACTGAGCATTTGCAGTCTTTGAGAACAGCTTTTTTCTATGCAATTAGAGTCTGTCCTGGCTGTTTGCAAGGCACTGTCCTTTTAATGCCCTTTTCCCTGGGCATTAAAAGCACTGGCACAATTACCCGACTCTGTTTGAACTCTTGCCTTTTGTGGAATAAACCCTGGGCTAGGGCTTTGCTCTGGCAAAGAATGGCTGTGAAATATGCCCAGGTTTGTGCCTGCTGGCTGTCCCCTGGTGCAGGGCTGCCCTGCAGCTCCTGTCCTCCCCGAGGACACGAGTCTCCTTCCAGGGGAAATTTTTTCTTGTCTATAGAAGGCAAAACACGAACTCAGATCTTCTCCCGGTGTGCACTCAGGATGCAACCAATTTTATACAATTTAGATGGGGCTGTGGTGGTGCAGGGAGGGATCTCTTCCGAGCACAGGCTCTTGTGACTCCCTGCAGAGGGTGTGTCTTGCTGGGATGCTCTGCTCACCCTTCATCCTGCTGAGCACAGGGTAAGGGTTTTGCTAATCCTTGGATATGAGGAGTGGGATGTAGAGTCTGTGGCATCTCTCCTAAATCATGTCTGAGAGCAGAAGCTGTGGGAGAAGATAGAAACCTTTCTACAGCTAGGCCAGTCTGAAGGGAGTGAAACCCACTGCTGCCTTCCAGCTCGGCCAGGTGCCAGGGGTGAGACTGTGCCCTGCCTTTCTGAGCACTCAAGGCCATGGCATCACACACTGCTGTGGAATAAGAGACCAGGGAAAAGAGCCTGGGCACAGTGTGATTCTCACCAGGACCCTGCCTTGGTAGCTCCAGGCAAAACATTCCTCCTATTCAGTGCTTATAGCAATTTCACAGCTGAGCCCAAAGAGAAGAAATAAGGATTTTACTCACTGCATATTCTGTATGTTTCAAGCTGGCTGTAACTATAAATCCATTAATAAGAATTTATTTGAACCAGTCTAGGACAAAAAGTCCAAATCTTGCAGAGAGACCAGCACAAATGCAAAGATTGCTCTTATTAGGGGTAATGACCTTAGTGATTGATTTGTGTTGATACAATTCAGTCCTTTAGAAACTGCTGGTTTGGGTTTGGTTTTGTTTCTTCATTTGTTTTTGGTTTTTTTCTTGTCAAATAAATACCCTGTTATTGATGAATAGTTCCTTCCAAAGTCAACATTTCTTAAGAGTCTGAAGATGCCCTTGACCTGAAGCCTAATATTTTCCTTTGCACAGCTATCTTAAACTAACTAATCTGTATTTTCAGTGTACTCAGCACACAGCTGTGAACTCTCACCTTCGTGGAGCCCTGCAGTTGGCCACAGGTGACAATATCCACCTGTCACTGCGATGCCATTTCCAGGCTCCCTGGAGGGTCTGCAGGGCACTGTGGAAAAAGGACAGGGCACAGGCAGATCTAGAGGGGTCCTTCTCATCCCTGCCACGGTGCTGTGAGGAGCAGAAGCAGATGGGTCCTGCGGTGATAACTCACTTTGCTGTGAGCCATGTGGTGTTTCTGACCTGCCCTGAAGGCAGGAGCTGATGGTGTTTGTGAGAGGCAGACCCCAGCAGAGCCTTGGCTCTTAGTATGGCTTAATTCAGATATTGGGTAAGTGCTGGTGGTCTGCAGGGCACAGTGCTCACCTCACTTCTGGAGAAAAGGGGGAAATTACCCTTTTCCTTGTGTCACCCCTGGCTGCAGAGGAATGTTCATACACAGGTTCTGGAGCTCTCTGAGCCTCCCTGGCCAGTCCCTGCTTCTGGAGCAGGCTGACCACTGTCCTCTGCCCCTGGGCAAAAGGAAGAGGCTATTTCCTTTCCCCCGATGGCAGCAGCAAAACCACCCCAGGGCCACGGCTCCTCCTGAACAACCTTCACTTTTTTGCCCAAGTTCCGAACTGCATGTGAGGACACCTTCAAGTCATCCTCTTTCTCCTCCCTCTTTCCATGGCATTCTTTGAGTTCATGGGTGTAGCTGGGCACCTGTAGAGCTGGGTGGCTTCTTACAGCACTTTTACATGGTTTCCTCTTGCTTTTATAGCTGAAAGGGTCACCCTCACAGTTACAGAGCTGGAGCTCCTGTGTTTCTGTGCCCAGCATGGCTTTTTGTGGAGCACTGGATTTGCTTCCAGGAGTAAATGTCTTTCCAGTGCTGTGCTTGCGTGTTTGTTTTTCTTAATTGTTGACTGTTATTTCATCCTGATCTTCTTCCTTTTGGGAATTGGTGCAGCGTGGCTAAGAGTAAGACCCAAGGGCTTGTAGGAACAAACTTAATTGCGCTTGGAGTTTGTTACAGAATGAAGGATATTCAGTGATTTATAGACTCATAAACTAAAACAGGAGGAATTTTTACATGTACAAAAATAAGGAGCTGATTCCCTGAGAGCCGCAGTATATCGAGACCTGCGTCTTTGTAGGAGCAAACCATAAGTTAGACTATGTGCCAAGACAAAAAAGTGCAATGCCTTACTGCTTTCTTTCCTGACAGCGTGCAGAACATTTGGATAATTTGGGGGTTTGGGCTGCTAGAGTTATCTTAAGAGAACATCTTGCATAACTGCTGGAAAACCAGCAGGAGATGGAGTTATTTCTAGTGATCCAGAGGCTGGTGAATTAGAATAGATCCCAAAAAGCTGGAACCTCAAATTCAAGAAATACAGTATTTGTTTTCTTGGAAGCAGGGTATATTGGAGGTCGTTTGTTTTCTTTCCTCACGCTGAAGTCTTCTGTTGCTTTTCTCTTGCAGGAAGACGAGGCTGTGTGAGCTCTATGCAAAGGTTCTGGGATCAGAGGAAGCTTTACATGTAAGCACAAAATGTAAACCTCAGCATCTCTGGAAAAGGTACCTTTGGAGAAGGAACCTGCTGTGGGAGCTCTTGCTGCCCTTGGTAGAGGAGTGAAGACGATGGCAAGCCTTGGGTTGGGTTTGGCAGTGAGGATATAAATGAGTTTATGAAACATAAAAGACAGATACGTTCTTGTCCTGCTCTGGGGTTCTGGATTCTTGCCACCCTAAAGCTCAGCTGGTGTCCCACGTGACAGCCTTGCCTTCCCTCTCTGTCCATGTTGTGTCTTCTCTCTTATGAGTTATTAGGATCCCCTGCTGCATGTGTTGGGTTGTTTTTCTTTTGCTTTTCCCTTGCCTTCTCTTCCCTGGAATGGTAAATGACTGTCAGGATTTGTGTGATTTCTCACTTAGATTATGTGATTAATGCTGCTTTAATTTAAAGGCAATTTTACAGGGTTGAAAGCTGTAGACACCAATCTGGAGAATGCACAGTTTTCAACACCATACATGTACACAGAACCATGAAAGTGCCACACTTTGCATTTTTGACAGTGTATATTTGTACCCAATGTACACATTACAAGTATTTCAAACTTTAAACACTGAAGGTTAATTTTGCTTAACATGGCTCAAAGCATAAATTTGTGCACAAAACATAAATTAACATTGACAGATTAAGAGGATTATGTTCCACAATGGCCAGATTAACTAATTTTTTAGACACTGCTAGCTATTTAAAAAAAATTCAGGCTTATTGTGTTGGGTTCATGTTGCATTAAGAGACTTGTTAAATGTGCTCATCATGTCTGGCATTGACATGCAACAAATGATAAGCTGTTCTTCTCTGCTCTCTCCTCAGTTCTGTTATTAACTTCCTCGAGACTTTGTCCTTTCCTTGAGTGAATTAATCTCTGTTTTACAGCCAGTGCATTATGAAGAGAAGAACTGGTGTGAAGAACAGTATTCTGGGGGCTGCTACACAGCCTACTTCCCACCAGGCATAATGACTCAGTATGGAAGGTACAGTGCCTATTTACAGTGGGCTTTGGAGTGCTGAGATAAGCCCAAGTTAATAAATATCCTCAGAAAGGGTCATAAATCCTCTGTCACTATTCACTTTATACCTTTAAGATCACTGGGGGATGTTTTAAACAGCTGGTGTAACCTTCCACTTGTCTCAGCTGGGCTTTTTGATGGATGGGTACAGCATCATTAGGGGCTTTTACCCGCTCCTGTTATTTGGTGAGTATGGCTGAGGAGGTGCTGGGAGGGGTTGGGAAGCTCTCACAGTCTGCTTACAAAACTGGCTTTGGGTGTTTGAGATCACTGTCACCATTTCAAGCACATCTTTAGCTGGTGTTTTAAAAATACTGACACAGAGTTAGTTCTTGCTGACATTGATAGTAATGGGTGACTTCTTTGGACCATTCATTTCTTTTTAGCAGTGAAGGCTTAATATAGTGATCAGTATAACATTGTATACAGTCCTCTCCCACTTAAGTTTTTGCATGAAAATCAGATTTACCAAGAAGAAAAAGACTTGCTTCAGACTGGTGATTGGATATAGATACAGAGGTTTCAATGTGGTGGAATAGCCCTGCTTTGGAAGTTCTTAAAATTTAAAAATAACTTAGAGCAATAAAGCAGTTGTAACAAATAGCTCATGGAGGCCTTAGCATTTAAAGTAATTCAAATTATAATTATTGCAGATTCTGGCAAAAATAGAGTTTAAACAATGCTTTTTTGTTTCTTTACTTATTGCTTCAAGTACTATGGAGATATATTTCAGAATGCTACACTGTGCCAGTAATGCCTGGCATTGGGATTTATGGCACTGGCTGGAATTGTGAGATAGTGTAAGTCTCATCTCAGCATAATTGTCCTTTGCACTTATGAACAGTATAAATGTTAAAAAAATGTGAACACTGCAATATGTTCATGGTAAAAAATTCAATGCAACCCAAACTCCTCCTCCAGCTCCACTCAGCCCAGTGCTGTTATCTTCAAGTGCTTGCTGTCATATAAAACACTTTTATTCCAACATTAGCCCAACTATTTCAGTTCTTTCTGGCACAGCTGATGTGATTGTTGCTTGTCCCCCTCCAGGATCATTCGGCAGCCTGTTGGCAGGATCTATTTTGCTGGCACAGAGACAGCCACGGAGTGGAGTGGGTACATGGAGGGGGCTGTCCAGGCTGGAGAAAGAGCAGCCAGAGAGGTACAGATGCTCAGACGTCAAATATCCTGTGGAAAGTGAAAGGTCTTGTGGTTGGAGGTGAAATGAGAACTGAGTGTTGACAGCTTTGGGTGTTCCGAATCTTGATGCAAATCCCTGCAAAGGGGAGAGGCTTCAAAAAGGATGAAGGTTTTGCACTTAGATTTGGAATGCTAGGAAGGGCTCTGGCTGTTTTGCCAGACTCTCCCCTTGTTTCTAGGATTAAAATTTCCTTTCTTCTACAGAAATCCCAAATTCTCTCCTAGTGATTTTTCTCCCAAATCTGTTAAGCATCATAGTGGGAGATCATGGCTGTTAGAGCATGGAAACAGCTCAGTCCTGCAGCTCTGCACACCAAGCCAGTCCCTTCCTCAGTGTTTCCAACACAGTGATATTCCATTGAGACAGCCTTAGCGTAAAGTCTGAACAAGGTGTTGTGGTTTGACCCTAACCAAGCACCAGGTACCCACAGCAGCTGCTCACTCACTCACCCCTGCCACAGCTGGGCAGAAGAGAGGAAAAAAAGTTAAAGGGGACATGATATAAGGACCAGGAGAAAATACTTCAAGGGGAAAACAGGCTCAACTTAGAGGTACAAAGTGAATTCATTACTAAGAGAGACAGAGGAGGGTAATGAGAAGTAAAATAAGCCCTTAAAATACCATTTTCCCTCTGCGTCCTTCCCTCCTTCCCACCAATAGCGCAGGGAGACAGGGGGTAGGGGCTTTGGTCAGTTTGGCACCAGGATCTTCTTCCACTGCTCAGGGAGAGGAGCCCTTCCCCTGCCACACTGTGGGGTCCCTCCCATGGGAGACAGTTCTCCATGAAACTCCTCCAACGTGGTCCAATCTCACGGGCAGACAGTCCCCCCAAAACTGCTGCGGCGTGGGTCACTCATCCATGGGGTGCATCCTCCAAGGACAGGCTGCTCCAGCCTGGGAACAGGGCCCCCTCTCTCCACCACGTCTCCCACTGGATCACAGCCTCCTGCAGGCATCCATCACTTCCCCATGGGCTGGGGGTGGATCTCTGCATCCCCCGTGGAGCCCATGGGCTGCAGGGCACAGCTGCCTCACCATGGTCAGCACCACAGCCAGCAGAGGACTCTCAGCTCTGGTGCCTGGAGCACCTCCTCCCCCTCCTTCTCCACTGACCTTGGTGTCTCCATGTGGTTTCCCTCACATGCTCTCACCTCTTCCTCCTTCTCTGGCTAGGAAAAGCTGTGTGACCATTTGTTTTGATTTCTTCTTAAATCTGTCATCACAGAGGCGTAACTAGCATCTCTAGTTGGCCCAGGCTTGGCCAGCAGCATGTCCATCATCTTCAGAGCCATCAGGGATTGGCTCTGCTGGACACGGTGGAAGCTTCAGAAACATTACAGTTTATGGAGGAGAAAAAGAAATTTCATCTTTGCTTTATGAGGTGAAGGGATCCTTGTGGCTAAAAGCCACAGTCATGGAACACAAATTGTCCTGGAAGGGATGTGGAGAGTTTGTCTAGCCCATACCCCTGCCCCAAGAGATAGGGATCAGCTGTTCATAAATTACCCCATTTGAGAAAGTTATACCTCAGCTGCTCCTGAAAGGCTCCAGAGGCAGAGCCTCATGACCTCTCTAATGTAAGGACATTACAGCAGAGCCTCTGGAGACCTCAGCAGAGGAGTTTATAAGTGCACTTGACTGGTAAAGATTTTGATGTTTTCCTTTCCTCGTTTACTTATGAAAGGAAAATACATTGAAAATTTGGTGTTTCTCACTCTCCTGCATTTAGGAGTTGACAGGGTCCATGAATCTTTTGTACAGTAAAAGTCCATTGTAAAAGATGTTAAATCCTAAATCTACAAGTGCCTGGGATAGAAAAACCAGTAATATCACCATCTCTATTTTATTTCACTGTAGAAGAAGATAATTCTTCTCTATCATTTCAAATGATCTTTGCTACCCTTCTGATCTCGGCTATCTTTGATACTTTGAATGGTAACTTTGCCATGGCAAAGGTTTTTGTTTTAGTTTTGCTTTTCTCTGACTGAAAGTAGTGGTCTGTCATCACTCCAGGGATGCTGTTCCTTTTCCTATATCACGATAAATTTTGCAAAAGAAGCTACTCCTGGTGTCTACACATCTCACTTTGCCGTGAATATCTGCTTAATTCTTAGTCCTAATCACATTACCCTGTCCCCACAGGACTGGTCAACTCCCAATGTCTTGCATGGACTAACTAAATATAAAGAGATTTCTCTGTTACTGTTTCTATATTCCATTAGGAAGAGTGTCTTATTAAATATCAGGCCTCCCCAGAAATGAGTTGTAAAAGGTTGAGTTTTCTTCTAAAATTTTAATACACTGTGATTTATGTGCTCAGTCTTCGTGCCATTTTTAAACAATAATTGAAGTCAGTGTTTTGGGGGTTTTTTCCATCTTGGAGAATCAATGGTAGTAATTGAGAACCTTACTTATTTCCAGATACTGTTTGCTATGAGGAAAATCCCAGACAGTGAAATTTGGAAGCCAGAACCTGAATCAGTCGTAAGTATTTATGTAGATAAAATGGATTGGAGTTTTCTTCTGCTGTTTTGCTCGTGAGATGAAATTTTGTTGTCTGTTTTTACAGAAGTTCCCTAAATCAAGGCTAAAATAAACTTTCCCTTATTCACCAAAATTTCCCTTCCCTAAACAAGGAGCAGGATAGAAACTCAGAGAGGGCCCCCATCTGACAAGTCTGTAAGGCATGATTGGAAAGAACTGCACTTTTAAACTGGGCTATGAATCCTTTCCATGTGTGTGTCCTTCCCTTTAAGTGAGCAGAAAATCTGGATATCTTGAAATATATCTTGAAAATCTGCCTCTTGATAAGATATAACTGCTTCAGCCCAGTTCTGTTCCTGCTGCAAGAATCTCTTGGTTTATATCCCGTCTCTCACGGTGGAGATGTTGTGTGGGTAATGGATGCTCTCCCCACAGGATGTGCCAGCTTTGCCCATCACCACAACCTTCTGGGAGAGGAACTTGCCATCTGTGCCAGGACTGCTAAAGCTGATTGGATTTTCCACTTTCCTCACCTCCGTGGCTGCAGCTGGGTTATTTGCCTACAAAAAGGGACTTCTGGTTCGAAACTGAAAAAAAGGTGCCAACTCAAAGCCTCGCAATTGAGGGATTTTCCGCTTTTTTCAGAGGGTTTCTTTTTTTCATGTACTTCCCTGTCTCCAAAATCTGAGGAAGAGGGGAAAACAGTAGAGAAAATAGGCTGAAGGGAAGGGATAAAGAGAGGGGATCCATATTGAAGAAGAATCCCTAAAGTCCAGGCCTACTTCTAGCAGTCACTTTTTGGTTGTTGAATTTCTGGGCTACCAAGTGTTATGGATATCACCTTGAGGTTTTGATCAGATCTCGGAACAGAAGTGACAAAATACCTCTGTAAAGCTTATTCTGATGAGATTTCCAGTTGGTTTATGTCTGAACCAGACCCTGAGCTCCAGGTCTCCACAGACCCTTTTCTACTGTACTGTACAACAAAACCTCCAGTTGTAAACAAAGGATTTCTGCCTTCCTGTGTGGTAGACTGAGAAAAGAAATCCATAGCTTACAGGATAATTAGACAGCTCATGCAAATTACTGGTAAGGAACTGTTAGCGTTTTTATTTTTTACCCACAAGTCCAGACCCCAGGGAGCACCTGAGGGACAAGCCTGGCTAAATTTATCCATCTGAACTATTCAAGTGCAGCCAGAGGATGTTGGCATTTCCAGTGGCATACACGTCCTACAGTGAGTGAAAGGACAATAGCTCTGCTGTGTTTGGCAGTGTGGTTGAAGTTCAGGCTCCCCAGCTGTGGTCACAGCTGCCTGGCACAGCAGAGCTCCTGTGGTCTGCTCAGGTCTGTCCTTGTGGACACCTCGAGGCTGTCGCTTGCTTGGCAGGGCACAATGGGCTGGAAAATGTAGTGTTAGCATTGAATAAACAAAACAAAACAAAACAAAAACCAAAAAACCCCCCAAAAAACAAACAACAAACCCCCCCCCAACCAAACAAAAAAAAACCAACCCCAAAAGCAAACAAACAAACCAAACAAAAAAAACCCAACAACAAAAACAAAAAACAAAAACAAAAAACTAAAACCAAACAGGAAAAAAAACCAACAAAAAAGCAAAAAAACCCCACAAAAAACAAAAAAAACCCCAAAACCAAAAAACCTAAACCAGCCAAACAAAAAAAAACACCCAACAAAAAAAATCCAAAAAACAAAAAAACCCCAAAAACAAAAAGCCAAAACCCAACAAACAAAAAGAAAACCCAACCAAAAAAAAACCCAGCCAAAAAAGCCCCCAAACCAAACCAAAAATCCAAACCAAAGCCCCCCCAAAAAAGCCAACAACAACAAAAAAAGCCCACCCCAAACAAGCGAAAAAACCCCAACCCAACACAAAACCCTACTTATCTGCCCCAAACTCTTGCTTCCTGCTGAGCATGGATTTGCTGATTCAGAGCTCTGGTCTCTCCTAACAACCATATTGATGGGATTAGCACTTCCACTTCTGCCTGCTGTGCTGTGTTGTACTGACTGTGCACTTCTGGTAACTAATCAAGGATCTAAATGATAGTGAGATCAAAGAGAGCCATGGATGTGAGAGTCACGTGCAAGTGCTTCGGCCCTCCAGAGCTTGGTACCATTCAAACAATATAAAAAAA
>VZRL01006435.1:406085-453427 GCA_013397895.1 Origma solitaria | reverse complement strand
AAAGAGTAAAAATAAAGAAGGCAGGATGCAGGGGTGATGGGGAAGTAAAAAATTCCACGGACCAGAACCTCAGTGCCTGCTTGTCAGTGTGTTGGTGCCTTGTTCTGGGTATTTCTGCTGTGTTTCCTGTGCACAGCACAAACCAGGATGACACAGGTATGGCTGACGACAGGATCTGGTGCACGTGAAGTTGGAGATGTCTGGAATTTTTCAGAGCCTGTTTGCTGCACTTCTCCCTTCAACAAGAACCAATTTATATGTAAAAAAATATAAATTAGATTGCAGTGAAGAGCCATGGAAGGAAGTATAATAATAAATTCAGCAACTGGTGTGAGCAGACGGTGGAGGAAGTGTATCAGCAGTCTCCGACAGAGTTTTTGGGCTAGCATATGATCTTGCTGGTGTAGAGCAGTACTTCGTTCTTCAGATAGTCCCATGGAAATTTACTGAACTACTTGGGAAGCTGTAATATTTGTGAGCAGCACCTCACTTTCCGGCCCTTAGGTTTTGTGCTTTTAAACTTGATGTGCCAGTTAAACATCGTCTTGTAGCAGCAGCTTGGATTTTATCACAAATGAATATCTTCATAATAGCCTTTTAAAATACATGGGGGAGCTTTACAGGCATAAAGATCTGTAAGGCAGAAGAAGAGTGCAGCAGTGTACATATGGCCTCTCTCGTATCACATCGAGCTCTAATTTGTTGGGGCATTTGCCTACTGCAGAGAGTTTCTCTGTGGCTTTCTCTCCCTGTGATTTATTTACTAAATGAATTAGGAACTGAAAGCTGAATGGGAAGTTCAGAGCTTTTGCAACTCACACAATTCCCAGGCCAGAAATAAACACAGGAAGCTAAATTCGGGAAGACATTTTTAAAGTCTTGGCCCCAATATTTGTAAGTGCTAGACAGTGAATACATACTTTACATATAAAGAACTGCTGCATTTGCAGATGATTTTTCTGGCAAAGTTGTTTGGAATTCAGGTCCTGCTTCTGCCCTAGAAATATTCCACATTCTCTAAAGGGGAGCAGATTCATGAAACTAATGAGGATAAATCGATTTTATTCACATCCAAAATGTATTTCTCTCTTCTTTGCTCTTGAATCTGGCAGAGGTTTTTCCCAGTTTAACAGGATCATGTTGTGTGCCACAGGGGCAGAAATTCCAATCAAAACCAGAAATAAGGTAGTTAGAACTGACCTGAATCATAACCTAAGCTTTTGATTAGATTGCCCAATTAAAAAAAAAATTGAAGAGTTTCTATACTTATAAACCTTTCTTGGTTTCAAAGTGAAACAACAATGGAAAAAAAAAAAAAAAAGCAATCCCACAAAGCATTTCTCATTCTGCTACAACTGAAGTAGGTGAGGCTTGGAATGTCAAATTAAATTTGGATTCCCTGAGATTTCTAATCACATCTGGTTGGAGCTGGGAGGTGTGAATTGTAACATCTGTATGAACACTCTAAAGTCTCTGTCTTCTTCCCTGCAGACTGCCAAAGCTTTAGGAGAGCTCTCTGTCTTTACAGCCGTGTCTTGCTATGATTGTGCTGTGGACCTTACCACCACTATGGGATTGAAAAAAGGATTTGCCACTGTTTTCTCAACGTTTTCCACTCAAAAGGAGCACGTGGCACCTTGTGTACATGGATGCTGGTGTGATGAGTGAATTGACACGTGTGGGTAGAGAATCAAGCTGCTTCCCTATGGGTAGAGGGAACTGTTAGCACTGGCTTACGTTTTTGAAATTGAAATTCATGCCAACCCTTTGAAGAGAGGAATGAAGCCTGTTTTAACGAGTAACCAGTCGTGCTGTATTCTTAATTTATTAACACATTTGATGAGACAACTGCTATCATGAAAGTTCCAACAGTTTACCAGCTTTGTAAAATGTACTATAGGAACAACCATGGAAATAACTGTATTTGTCTCTTATGAACTGAACTGTGTTACCATGCATATTTTGTAACAAGTTTAAAAAAAAGAGATTTACTTTCCTGTACACTGTTCTGATAGCCACTGTACATTGCAAAGAATGACGGGTCATGGCATAAAAATCTGTGTTAACCAAAGGACTTGAAATCTAATTGTATAAGCTAATCAACAATAACAAGGATGTGAGCAATTGGAGGCAGCCCCCTTGTCTTCCCTTCAATTTGTGCATTTTTTTCCTCAGTGCAGATCTTGATTCCAAATAGCACATCTGCTCTCAATACAAAGACATTAATCAAGTAATTAAGAACATGTCTGAGCATTGGCCATCACTGGAACCCACTGGACAAGAAGCTATGGGGCTTCTACTACAGGAATCTTTCTGTGTCCACAGTGGGACTGTTGTTTCACTGAAGTAGGCTTTACAGAAGTGCAGAAATTTTAAGATTATTTTCTCTTTCTTGAGACATAAGAAAGAAATAATTTTGAGGAAGGAGAAATTGTATGACCTCCAGAAGTACTAGGGAGTCAAGATTAAATAACAGATCTGCCACTGCTCTTGAGCAAGAATCAAACCCCCTCAAATCACAGATTACGAATGCTCACAAATAAACCTGACCTGTGTTCAAATGAACTAATCATTCCCTCGCCCATCTCCACCACCTTAAGATCACCTTGATCTTCCTTCTGTTGAAGAACAGATTGTAAAAACGAGACAGCCGAAGCAGTCTTGCCTTCAAAGTGTCTCTCCCGTGGATTTGTTTAGGCG
This sequence comes from Origma solitaria, assembly GCA_013397895.1. Classification (NCBI taxonomy): domain Eukaryota; kingdom Metazoa; phylum Chordata; class Aves; order Passeriformes; family Acanthizidae; genus Origma; species Origma solitaria. Next base: position 450,727 of record VZRL01006435.1, on the reverse strand, counting down.
TTGTCATAGACTGCCGCTTATAGCGTGTCTGCTGTGGTCATGTGCGGGTCAGTGCTCAGTGGTGCCTGCCTCTGTGTTTTGGGAAAAAAAAAAAAGAGTGATTTCACTTTGCAGGAATATATATGCTGTGTGTGTGATGAATTTGTGCCTTTTATAACCGTAGCATTTTCTAAAGTGCCTCTGTGGTGACTGTCTCCCTTGGTTTCCTTCTTCAGCTCCCTTTTCAATAGGCTCTGCAGATATTTTTATCTGACAGCTGTGAAATTTTTTTAACCTTAATTAGAATCAATAAATATTGTCATGTCACATGTGTTGTTTGAGGCTTTTCTTTTATGGAAGCTCCTTTTGGCTTGCTTGTAGTGATATTAGTGACACAGCATTATGCATTTCATACTGAAACCTGTAACTTCAACTTTTCTTAGTAAAGAAAGCTCTGTAAGGAAATGGAGAGGATAAAAAAAAACATAAAACCACCCAAGCAACTCCCGAAAACAGTGCAAAAAACTCTACCCAACCCCTCAAATATACAGTTAAAAAAAAAAATAGAACCACATTTGGTAGTAGTATAGATGACCTTAAGATGATTCGTAAGTCCTACACTTAAGAATTAGTTTTTATTACTGGAGGGCAGGTGGCCCAAACTGAACATAGGAAGAAACAGACCTTGTACCAAATACTGTGCCATGTAGGCATAAAAAGCCTGGATGAAAAGAGAGACCAAAATCACTTAATTTCACCCACTAGCTCAGTGACAGTGCTGGAGAGATAATGGAACTGAAGAACAAATTTGCTCTTGCGAAGGGACCTGTGTTGCACAAAATCATAGGCCATGAATACTGGAGACAGCATAACCATCCATGTGAAAAACATCAAAAGTGTGCAGTGCTCTTTGTATGGCTCAACTTTCAGCATTACAAGTTATAAAGGAGCACAAGTACAATGAAAGCAAATACCCTCAACTAATCCTTCACACACTCTGTAAAGCATCTGTCCCCTAAGAAACGTGTCAGAGCCAGCAATGCATTTCACAGCCCTCAAAGCAGCCAGAAAGTGGTTGTGACTGTAAAACATTGCTGCTCTATTGGGTTTGCATGGCCAGGTTTTTGTAGCAGGGGGTTACAGGGGTGGCTTCTGTGAGAGGCTGCTGGAAGCTTCCCCATGTCCAGCAGAGCCAACCCCTGACAGCTCCAGGATGGACACTCTGCTGGGCAGGGCTGGGCACATTAGAAATGGTGGTAACTCCTCTGGAATAACAAATTAAAGAAGGCAAAAATAAAATTATTGTGCAGATATAATTGCAGCCAGAGAGGAGCTGAGATAGACTATGAGAGGAACAGCTCTGCAGACACCAAGGTCAGTGCAGGAGGGGCAGGAGCTGCTCCAGGCACAGAGCTGAGATTCCCCTGCAGCCCCTGGTGAGACCTTGGTGAGGCAGCTGTGCCCTGCAGCCCATGGAGATCCATGGGGGAGCAGAGACCCACCTGCAGCCTGTGGCGGAGACCCAAAATGGAGCAGGGGGATGCTGAGGGGAGGCTGTGACCCTGTGGGAGGCCCATGGAGGGAGGAGTCCCAGCTGGAGCAGGGTCCTGGCAGGACCTGCAGACCCATGGAGAGAGGAGCCCATGCTGGAACAGGTCCTGGCAGGACCTGCAGATCCATGGAGAGAGGAGCCCATGCCCAGCCCATGCTGGAGCAGGGTCCTGGCAGGACTTGTGGGGGACCCACACTGGAGCAGGCTGTGCCGAAGGACTGACCCCATGGAAGAGTGACCCACATTGGGGCAATTTGTGCAGAGCTGTTTCCTGTGGGATGGACTCACTCTGCAGAAATTCATGGAGAGCTGTCTCCCATGGCAGGGATCCCACGCTGGAGCAGGGGAAGGACTCCTCTCCCTGGGCAGGGACAGGAACAATGTGTGATGAACTGACCATAAACCCCATTGCCCATCTCCCTGAGCCACTGGGGGAAGGGAGGAGAGCTGGGAAGGAGGCAGGGGTGGGAGGAAATGGTTTTTACAATTTACTTTTACTTCTCATTATCCTGGTCTGATTTTATTAGTAATAATTTCAATTAATATCTCTAATTTGAGTCTATTTTGCCCACGATGGTATTTGGTGAGTGATCTCTCCCTGTCCTTAACTCATGAACCCTTTGTTTTATTTTCTCTCCCCTGTCCAGCTGAGGAGGGGAGGGACAGAATGGCTTTGGTGGTGTCTGCCATCCAGTCAGGGTCAACCCACCAGAGTCTTTTTGGTGCTGAAACCCAGGATCACGAGGATTTTGAGATAAGGACAATAATTGGAAGAGGTTGGGCAAAACATGGACTGAACAATGTTAGAGAGTAGAATGGTCGTGGTGAATTTTTGTTGTAATTATGGTGAAGGTACAAGGGCTGGATTTCGTGTAAATTGCACATTTTTTCTTTGTGTTGTGATGATGTTATTTTGATTTTTGTGTGGGGAGTTTTTGTCTTGCCTCGGTTTGGCTGTTTTTGTCGATGTGAGTGCAGTTTGTGTGATGAATGTGGATTTTAAGGATAATTCTCACATTCTTAAATATGTGATTCACAGAGGTGAGGGGTGGAAAGTGGAGTCAGATTTGACTTTCCTCTTTAACCCTTTGTTCAGACCATATCCTGGAGCATCCCAGAGGATGTAACTGAAATGGTATTATCATTAATTTAGTTATTTACAAAGCTTTCAGTGTGCATTTCAAAGAGACTGTGTTAGCCAAGGGGCGCTTCATTATTTCCATCAGTCCAGCGTACAGAAAATGAATGTGGACAAATTAATACAGAAAAAATCCATTTTGTTTAACAGCTATAAAAGATACAAATATGATTTCCCGAGAAACCAATTAGAAATCTCACTCATTGTTTAGAAGAGGATAGGATGTGTGTGCAAATTATTTGGCTAAATCATGCAAACTATGACAGCTGAGGATCATTTTTTCCTCTCATCTTCTGTAATTACACCAATTGCTCATCTGGAGCAAATCCCAAAATGTTGGAGGGACTGATGAGTTTTGCCTTCTGGCTCAAGACAGGATAAACTCCCCCTGAGCCTGTGGAATTGCCTCAGGGAAAAAAAAAACGCATCCAAGACTGATAGGCAAAACTGGCCTCAGATTGTAGAAGCAAAGTATGGTTTGGTACATGCTGGAAATAAGACACGTTTTTCCTCAGGCTGGTCCTGCTCTGTGGTGTGGGTGTGGATGTGGGCTCCTCATCTGCTGTTTCAACCCCTGCAGGTCCTGTAGGACTCCTACAGACATGCCCTTCTCTCACTGTCTCCATATAGGAGGGATGGATGGGATTTTTAAATTCACTGTCTGAGTTATGTGTTTGAAATACATGGAATTTACCTGCTTCTCTCTTTTTCTGCAAAGAGAACATATTTACTCACCTAGAGGGCAATTCATGAGCCAAAACACAGCTGTCTTGTATCTTTCAGGCATTCCAGGACACCTTGTTCAGCCTCCATCTGCTGCCCCGAAAAGACACAGCTCTTCCAGAGGCCCGAGGGGAAGTGTGTCCCAAACCAGCCCTGCCTGGTGGCACAGATGTTCTTTGGGCACCAAAACAGGGAGGTTCTGCTCCCACCAAGTGCTGATGGCAATTAGGTACTTCCTGGGGCAATCAGGGATGATGTGGGGTCTGTGAATCTAACATGCTGCAAGTTAAAGGGTTGCATGTTAATAGGTAGCTGCACATATAATATGTTTATAACATCTGTCCTTTTCCCAGGCAGGCTGTAGATGAATTTGTTTGTCACTGGAAACAGAGCCATGATATTCTAGTCATAATATTAGCAGTGTTTGCTAGAAAAGCCTTCAGTTAGCAGCTGAGTGCCAAGATAAGCTGTAAAAAAATACACCTGAGAAAGAGGCTTTGTAAGTTGATTTTAGCGTGCGTGATTTGTACAGTCAATAGCAATAAGCTATTCTGAAGCTAGGCTAGAAAAAGCTCAGAAAAAAAATTGAAAATAATGATAGAATGGTTTGAGTTGGAGGGGATCTGGAAAGGGAATCTTCCTAGGTCATCTAGTCCAAACCCCTGCCGTGGGCAGGGATATCTTCAACTAGACCAGAGACCCTCCAGCCTGGTCTTGAATGTTTCCAGGAATGGGGAATCCACAGCTTCTCTGGGCAACTTGTTCCATTGTTTCACCTTACATCTGATCTAAATCAATTTTCTTTTAGTTTTAAACCCTTTGTTCCATCACAACAAGCCCTGCTGGAAAGTCCTTCTGCAGCCCTTTTAGGTGCTGGAAGGTTCTCTGAGGTGTCCCCAGAGCCTCCTTTTCCCCAGGCTGAGCAGCCCCAACTCTCTCAATCTGTGTGTGCAGGAGAGGTGCTCCAGCCCTGGGATCAACTTCGTGACCCTCCTCTGGACCCACTCCAACAGCTCCGTGTCTTTTCTGTCAGATGTCACAATTCCTGTGTGTCCTGGGGTGACGTAATGATAATCCTGTATTCCCTATCATTTGCATGTATGCCTAGGAATATGGTTCTATAGCTTTAACTGTGTTCAGCAGCCGGGAGAAGCTCTGCCAGCGCGGGATGTTTTGAAACTCTCCCCTGGCTGTGCCAGGGAAGAGTTAGGGAGGAGGAGACATTGCGGAGTCGGGCTGCTATGGCTGCGGCCGCTGCTACTGCTGTGGCTGCTGCTTGGGTTTTTTCTCACTGGGATTGTTTTTTCCGTCATTTTATTTTTTTTTGGACTTTTTTTCCTCGACTTGCTTTCTCACCTGAGAACCTGAGGAGCCCCGGAGGACAGCAGACAAGAATCCTCTAGGGAGCCACTGGAGCAACTCCACCCGGCCCCTCTGGGGACCGGAAAGGGGAAGCTACGCCTGAGGAAAAGGACACTAAGGTTCATCAACTGTTCACTCAGGTCTAATAATTCCTTTTCCCCTTTCCCCTTCCCCTGTGCCTTGCAGGGCACCCTTTGTGTACTGTTAATTAAACAGTTTTTTTTCCCTTTTCATCCAAGATATTCTGTTGTTGTGGGGGAGGGGGTGCCAGAAACCTTCACTGTGGGGGAGGCACCTGTTGAGAANTGTCCTTGGAGGTCCGGAACGTACCGAGGTTCATGAAAGAGGGATTGTGGTCAAAAGGATACAGAAAATCAGTTAGTGAGCCCACGAGGGGTCCACGAGCAGGCGGGAATAAAATGATGTAGCTGTATGCAACTAACCAATAATAGTGTGGCAAGTAGTTTTACTAACCAATGACATTATGACATGTAGACATGCATGGTGCTGGAAGAAATGTACTTAAGGCTGAGAACCTAAAAAATAAACGGATTGAAGCTTATCAATCATATTGATTGTGACTGCTTTTTTCCCCTTGTCGCCGATTGCGGGGTTTAGTCACGGTCCAGGCTCCTTTGATATAAGTTTTCTTTTCAGTGAGTTTCTTTTCTATAAGTTTTTTCTCGCCCCTGCAACATGTGCTGACAGGTTTAAGGATCCTGTGATTTTTGGAGACAGCAGGGACTTTTACAACGTCCCGCAACAAATCCGAGACACTGTGAAACACACACTGCCTCGGCCACCAGGTCTTCACCCAGTGCCATGCTGCATTTTCCCAGTTTTCCATTCTTCCTGGCATTGCTGAAAGAGGCAAACCAGATTGCTTTGAGTCCAAGCTGGTGTCACTCTGTGTTTCAACAGAAGGTGAGGTACCATTTCTAATTTAGAAGCAAAGGGTGTTAGCTTTCTTCCAGGGCTGGTTTTTGCTGCGTGCACAGTTCATTTTCTGATAGTGATGTTTCTAATCCTTTCTTAGCTGAATAGCCCTAACAAAATAATCCATATCCATCCAGCTCTATTTACTCTGACATCCACAGGCTCTGTAGACTCCCTCCCACCATCCCTCCAGCTTCGAGTGGGAGAAAGAGCCTCATCCAAATCTAAGTGACCTACAGCAGAGAGGGGCTGAGCAAACACAGACCAGCCTCATCTGCCCAAGGGTACAATGTCATTGAACTTTAATGGTACCTTTGAGTGTCTCACTGAGTGCCATTGCCCTGCAGCCGCAGAGACTCCAAGAAGCACTTGAGGAAGTGGTACCCAGCAGAAACAGCAGCTTTTGGATGATTTAGGTTGTCAGGTGGTTCTGTTTGCTCCTGCCCCTCTGCCTAATGGGATTCAACACTGCACTTGAATATGCTCCGGTGCTCGGCTGGGAAGGAGCAGGGAAAAGGAAACATATCAATAATGCACTGAGGCATCCTTGTCAGCCCTCAGGCTGTGCTCAATTTGCATATGCTCCAAGTTGTAAGAAAACACTTTGCACAGCAGTGCTGCATTTAGCAGAAATTACATTATAATTTCAGATGTAAAAACTTCTATTCCAGGTCTGAGGCAGGGAGGTGTCCCATCGGGCTGTGCAGTCATTATCTCAAACAATTGAAGTGAATGCTTGTACTTAATCAAAATCAAGGGAAGACATTACTCCAGCCTCCACTTGCCAATTCAGTCCAAAGTGGAACAAGAGTGTTTAACTAAATTAGAAACTGTATTTTTTCCCAATAATTCTTGATGAGATGGAGTTTGGCCAGAGCAATTTTCCAGAGTGTGCCTATTTGAGCCAGCACCTCTATCCACCTCTGCAAAGCAAAGTGTCCCCCCAGAAACTCCCTTCTCAGAGGAGGGAAGTGCCCAGGTGCATTTAGGATCTGTGTTCACACTTTTCCTCCAGCTCCTTCGTGCTGCCAAGCAGGAGAAAGGACTTGAGCTGCCCTTTGGAGGAAGTTTGGCAGCGCTGGCAGAGGGGTGGTGCCTCAGCTATTTCACTGTCCTGATTTCTGCCAGGGATTGGCCAGAGCCAGCAGGCAGAGGCTGCAGGGATGGAGCCTTTCTCTGCTCCCCCCAGAGTGGCATCGCAGAGCTTGGAGATGGGTGAGGACTGGCACTGAAAGCTGGGGTCTTTCTTTAGAGCCCTTTCCTTACAGAGGTTGATATTTTGGGTACCTGACAGGAAGCGCCCATCCAGAAAAGCCCACAGAGACCTTTCTGCGAACTAAAGTGTGAAGCTTCTGCCACGTTTCGTTTGTGAGGTGATAAAATGCTGGTGTTAGGCAGCCCAGAGGATGATGGCCTTTATCTGAGCCCTGAGCCCTGCTGTGCCCTGCTGCCGGGCTGGCCATGCTGCAGCTCTGCTGTCTGCTGACAGCACTCCTCAAACGCCAGCCTCTGCCTTTTGGAATTTGGCCAGGTATCCTGCATTTAACCTAGGTTTTGATGAAAATGATGGGGCTCAGGCTGTAATCCAAGGAGTTTTTGAGTGAATGGTCTGGCTGTGGGAGTCCAAATGCCAACACAAGCAATAATTGCATCCTTTGCTTCATTTTCAACCCCATCTCAAGTGGCAGCTGTCCTCTTGTTCTGTGAGTGGCAGGCACATTTCATAAAGATGAACGGTGGGAAGACACAGATGGCAAAGGGCATCTGACTTATATTTTCTTGTGCTTGGTGAGGTTGTAAGCAGTGCAAATTCATGCCCCTGTCTGATCTGTTCATTATAGGCCAGGGGACACCACATCCCTGGGACTCTGGAAGAAGAGATGGATGGTTTGAAGGCACTGCTGATCTCTGGCACCCTGCAAGGCCCCAGCACTGCTCTGCTAAAGCTTCCCTGTCCTCTCATCAGTGAGGGGTTCTCGCTTGGGAAACTTTTTCCCTGCTCCCTCTATGTGTCCTGGGTTATTTTGTCTCTGTGATGTAAGATGAGTCAAAAAAACCAAAACAAAGAGAGCAAGAAACAGGGAACAGAACTTGGGAAACCAAGTGCTGCAAATAAAAGAGCAGAATAGGAATTGCAGCTGGAGCCTGAAGCATTCGTTGCCAAGTGCAGGAGCTGAGTGAGAAAAGAAAAAGTTACAGTTCACTCACAAAGAGCACATTTGATTTCCCCTCCTGGATTTTCACCAAGATGAAATTTCCTTTCTCTGTGTGTGTGTGAAAAGCAACTGGTGCAGGGGAGAAACAACCCGCAAGGAAGAAAAGCGACTATAGCCATGCTTCCACACAAGAGGACTCCCTGGTTTGTCCATTTGTCTATTTTTGGCTGCTGCAGTCAGGCGCTGGGAGCTGAACTATGCAGAGAGCACAAAAGCTTGGCCCTGGCGTGGCTCCTGGCTGGGGACAGCCCTTGCTGTCAGGCATGAGAACCTGGTCAGTGGGACACGGGAAACCTGGATGTGTAGACAGGCCAGACTGTGCAGTGTTGGCACATCACCCTGGGTGGTATTTTTAATCAAATATTTAATGTTAATTTTGCTGGCAATTGGGGGTATGCTTGATCCTGGGAAAAGGTGTGAACCTGGGGGCTGAATCAAATGTGGATCGAGAAGTACTGCTGGTGAAGGACTAGCAAAGGGACCAAGTGAAGGCAGCAACCTCTTGCTTCCCCAGAGTGGATTTTCATAGAATTATAGAATTCTTTGGGTTGGAAGGCACCTTAAAGATCATCTTGTTCCAGCTCCCCTGCCATGGGCAGGGACACCTTTGACAAAAAGAGGTTGCTTAGAGCTCCATCCCCTTGAACACTTCCAGGGATGAGGCTGCACAGCTTCTCGGGGCACCCCCTCCTTCACCATTTTGAGGCTGGATGTACCTATCAGCAGCTTGGGTGAGTCTGGTCAGACTCCCCTAACCCTGCACGAGGAGTGTGACTGGGGGGCCACGGCCTGCCCTGGGGGACACCCACGTTCACTGCTCCAAAAAATGGAGCCCCTGCAACCTGGCAGCACTTTCTTGGGATGGTGGCCCCTTCCCAGACCTGTCACACAGTGGGTTTCCAAGCAGGGGGATTTGGGCTGTCAGTTCCCATACCAGGAGGCTGTGGGCTGGGCAGGTAACGGGGGAAGGAGAGCCTCGCTGGGTTGATGGTGCTGAAAACAGAGCCAGTGGCTCTCCTCCTGCCCGTCCAGCTCCTGCTGACCCAGCAGCCCACCTGTCTCAGGGTCCCTGTCCCCCTGCGCTGGCTGATGGCAGCCAGGGAAGGACAGCCCTGTCACCCTGGACAGGCAGGAGCTGCAGCCAAGGGGAATGGGCCAGAAAGGAGGTGGGAAGCAGGAGAGCATCACAGGAGTGTTTTTCCATCTCCAGGGCTTGGGCAAAGCTGCTATGCTATCTGTAAGCAAACCCAGCAACTTAATTAAAAAGCGGGAGATTTTCTCACACGTATCATCCCCACTCGCTTATTTTGGACCGCCTGATCCATGTGCTCAGTGGTGCTTCTCATTTCACTGCTCCTATGGAGGATTAGGGTTTTTTTCTCTCTCTTTCCCCTCTGCTACTCCTTCTGCCAGTGCTCTTTCTGGTCTTTGTTTTACTTCCAGCAGCCCTTTCACCCAAGGTTTTCCCATTTCCCAGGGATGCCAATGAAATTTAGTTCCCACCCTGGTGCTGATGGACTTGGTGTGGACCTCAGCCAGAGGCGTTTCCCTGGTGTTTCATCCTCACAGCTTTAATACCAGCAGCAGCGTGCTTGGAGAGCTGTTAGTGGTGATAAACTCGGTCCCATTCCGTTTCAAAATTGGTTTAAGAAAGATGCCTGGCTGTTTAATATTTAAGCTAAATGTTTAATGTTTAAACAGGGAAATTGGTCTGATTGTCAGAAAGGGCATTAAAGCAGGATGGGAACTGGTCTATAATCTCTGACAAACGCTGCCCTTTCTCTGCAGCAGCAGTGCCTGGGAGCTGCAGGAGTTTCAGAAATGCCAGTTTTAATCAGTCTCTCTCATTTCACTTGCCGCCTGCCAATCCCACAGCGCTGAGGCGTGCCTTTCCCTGGGAAGGGGAAAACATTGTACCTGGCCCTGTTGAACAGTCTGAGACGAGTGCAGCTGAATTGAATTTGTACTTCAAACCCCCAACCAATTGCAACAGAAATGTGCATGGATAAGGTGAAAATTGAAGCTGGACCATGCTGGCTCACGAGTGCATTCCAGATGATTTGGGGTCCCTTTTGCACAGGCACACAAAAGTTCTGATGTCAAATAAGCCTGAAAATGAATGGTTCTAATTGCAACAAATACAGCTATGGATAAATTATTTTTGAACAGGTAGGAGCAGTGTTTTTCAGACGGTGGAAATATCCCCCTGGGGGAAGCGTGTGGCAGTGTAGAAACTGATTTCCACCCCAAAAGGCTCAGCAGAAGGAAACCTGTGCTCCCTCCCTGAGGAGGCACCGTGGCTGTGCCCAGGGCAGCCCTTGGGCACAGGAATTCCTGCTCGGTAAGGACTGGAGCTGTGGAGAGCTCATTCAGCAGGGAGCCCTCAAGTCAATCAGCAATTCACGTAACTCACAGAAAACAAAGCGAGGAAGAATTTGAAGAAAAGTTTATAACAAGATCAAGGTTTCAGGACTATTGAAAGGCACATTTCACCCACGTTGAACGACAGTTGAGTTCATGGACACGCACAACGCTCAAAATTCATGGCAAAAAGACCACGCAATGATGGTACATTGTGAAACATACATTCCAGACTTCAGTTAAACACTAAAGTGATTATTTTAAGTGCATCATGTACATAAGAGCGGAACAGGCAGATGCATCCAATTACTGTAATTTACAAGGCAGTAATTCGAGCCTCAAACACATTTCTCCTTATTGGAAGAAGGCGCTACGGATCAGGAGAGAAACGAGGGGCAGCGAATTGGCAGGGAGCCAGGAAGCTGCTGCCATTTGGAAAACAACAGCCACCACCTGCTGCAGGTTGGGGGGGATTTAACTTTGCTCCTTCATTTCACGGTGCTGTGGCAGCCCAAGGCTGGGCTGGATGTGTGCTCCTGGGGCAGGCACCTCGCAGAGCAGATGTGCACAGATGTTTCCTCGGCAGTGGGCAGAATAAAGTCCACCCGTGCCTCCTCTCTCTCTGTTCAGTGCTGTGCTCAGTGCTAATTACCTCCTTTCATGCAGCTCGGGGTTAAGTTTCACGTTGCGATGATTAATAATTAATCAAATACATTTGAAAATTAATTTGGAAATTCTACGACTGATTGGCATGCTAATCTCTTCTGTGCAGCAGGGGTGTTATGGGAATAACCTCGGACGTTCTGAGCTGCTGGCTGAGGTGAATGCATGAGGGCATTTACTATCTCGTGTGCTGAAATATAAAACACTGGGTGGAAACAAAAGCATTCTCTGAGACCTCTTTGCAACTCAGAAAAGCTGTGATCTGCATTTTGCCTTGCCTGTATTAGGAATAGTTCACTGATATTTTCATGTCTGGCCAGAAACAAATGGACAAATTTGAAAAACGCCCCCACAGTTGATTTATTTCTGTTTAGCCAGTAGCAACTGCAGTAGATTTGATGTGTTAATTATAAGACTAAAAAGAAAAATCACAAGGAGAACGACTTTTTCTCTTTCCAGCTGTCCATGCCACTTTTCTTCAAAATAACACTCCTCTGGTAAAAGGGAAGGAGAGGGGGTATGCAGCTTCCACTGGGCTAATTTCGGGTGACAAGTCCCTTTTTACAGGCGAAGAGCCCCGCGGCAGCCATGGAGGTGAGGCACACGGTGCAGCTCAGCAGGCACAGCAGCCCCGGGGCCGAGGGCAGGTTCCTCTCCCAGAAGGTGGTGGTGAAGGGTCGGGCTGGGACATCCTGGGGGAGAGAGGAGATGGTAACACCGCAGGTTTTCCCCTCACCACGCCAGCAAGGAGGTGACGAACATCCTCCACGAGGCTGGGGAGGTCACAGGTTTTTCCCAAGGACCACATTGTTCAGGGAAGAAGAGTCATGGCTGCGAGACATGTATTTTCTTCAACCTGAACAGCCACAGGACAGTGGAGGTGGAGTTACAGGAAGGAGGTTGTATTTGGCTTAAAACCGTGGCCTGGGACTGGGAAGAATTAGTTTGCATTTTTCAGTCCCCCATGCTCTGAGATCATTGTCCTTGGCTCTTAGTCACCCACCCTTCAGACATGGGTAACAATATTCCTTGGTCCCAAAAATTAAAACCATCAGCATGTGAGGTGACTGAAGCCTGGCCTGGGAGCAGGGTGCAGAGAATCACTGAAACAGGGACACACCTGACTGAGGGGTGTGTGCCTCACTGGGTGACAATGACACTAGGCCTTACCTTTGACTCTGGCTCTGGCATCCAAATTTCACTCTTGGAGATCTTCCCCATACTGTGCAGTACCTAGAAGAGAAAATTATTTGCACCACATGAAAAAATTTCAATCCACGCTACTTCCAGTTTTGGAAAAACAGAGGGAATCAGAGCAAGGTGACATTGATAGAAGGCATAACTATGGCTAGCTAAAAGTCTTTTGAACCAGAAAATGTACAGTGATTTCTACTAGAGCTTCTCTAAATATTTTTGTGGGAGGTTTTGTGTTTTGTCTTGGTTTTTTTTTTTTGAGTAGAAGTAAAAATGGTTTTTCTCAAGGCAGTTTGAGAAATACCAAGGTGAGGTTACTGCCACACACTTGGGACACAAAACCTGTTAGGAGTGATGCTTCTGGGACATAGAAAGAGATGCAGCCCTGAGGATCTCACAGTATAGAATTATGAAGCCATCCCTCGCCTGTTCAGGTGGTACAAAGCTCACCAAGGATTTTTCTTAATAAACTGATTGTAACAATCAAGGGGGGTCTTGGGGGCAAATGAATGCCTCCAAAAGAGACAGCTCACTGTCTCTGCAACTACTGCTCCCAGGCACGGAGAAAAGAGAAATTAGGTGACTTGAAATGAAGCAAGTAATAAAGATTATAAGGTGAATATGACATTCTGTCAAATGGAAGTAAAGGGCTGACTTTCCCTTAAATAACAACTCGGTGGCTTTGTTATGCAGCAGTTGTAACTGTAATGTGCACCCTTTAATGCTTTTTTCTCCTCCCTCCAGATTGTTGTAACGGGATTTCACCGTGACTGGGAACCCAGCCCAACGTGTGTCATTCTGAGGAGATTTAGACACTATCAGAGCTGCACATTAAAAATTCACAAAGCGCAGCTAACGGGATTGTCTTGTAAAAGGAGAAGCAGAAAGGATAGATCAAAAATGAGAACAATGTTCAGATTTCCAGATTTCTGCTTAGGAAATAGCTGTGAGCACTTGAAATTACTAGGATTAGTTTTAAAACATGCAGTGATTAGTTTGTTAGAAATTGAGGCAGCATATCTACGAGCAGCATCAGGTTGGAGTTTTTTTCCCTCTAGACATTGCAGTACATGGCAAAAGCTTTATTTTAAGTCTCCAGTGCAGTAACATTCTGATGTGGCTGAGATTCTTTGCTTCACTTTATTCAAGAACAAACTAAGTAAGTTCAAAAAAATAAAAATAATTTGGTTCACACTGTTTTCTGGGATCTCTCCCTGTCAATTTTGTGAGGAAATCAGACCCTCCAAGCTGTACTTAATCCTCTCTAGCTTTATGATAGAGCTGTTGAAAGCAGAGCAATGGTGTGTACCTCTCTGGCCGCCCTCTCTCCCGCCTGCACAGCCCCCTCCATGTATCCGCTCCACTGGGTCGCTGTCTCCGTGCCAGCAAAGTAGATTCTGTCAACAGGCTGCCGAATGATCCTTCAAAACAAATGGAGAAAGGCAGATGACAGGTCACAGGAAGGCGATGATCCTTCTAAAAGGAATTTATGGCTTTGATGGAGCACTTGGCTTCAGCTCTGCAGAGCCCCTGCAGAGCTGGGCTGAGGTGCAATAAGCCATCCCTGCGGAACCACCTGCTTGATTCTGTACACAGAGCCCAAGGTCTGAGAGAGAGAAAAATCTAAGGCATAAATCAGAATTCCCAGCTTCCATGCAAAGTAATACAGGCCTTATTTTAGTGCTGGGATAAAGGATAATCCCAACAGCCTCCAGCAATGCAGTGCAGTGGACAGATTTATGTCCTCTGCACGGCAGCTTTGCTGTTATCCTGCCATTCCAGTGGAATGTGAATGACGTTTTTGCAGGGATGGATCACCAATATCAGCTTCTATTTGGAGGCTGGGCTTGCCTGGCTGCTGAAGGCTTGGCATTCGGGGGGCTGCTTTCACCCTGCAGGGTCATAAAGCCATTCCCTCAGCCCAGCTGAAGGTGATGGGCTCCCTCTCCCACCGGGAATGTGCTTGGTGTAATGGCTCCATCTAATCCCCCGTGAGGTTTTCCCTGACTGCAGCTTCCCCAGGCCAGAGGCCTCACTCATCACTGCCCATGTGCTCAGATAAATGACAACAGAAGAGGCTGTCCATGAGATGACTTTTCCCCACGTGCCCTTGGCTCAGACAAGATGTAATCCCACGCTGGATACACTGAGAAGCTCCTGGGCTTCTCTGAACCTGATGCTCCATCTACACACTCCTCATCTGTCCAAGATGTGTGTCCTCAAGGGCTCAGGGGCCTCTAGAGGGATCCATTGCAAACACTGCATAGCACAAACTACTGTAAATAATCCAGAGAGGTGTCCTGGGGTGGCATAATGATATTTTGTATTCCCTATCATTTGTATACTTGACCAGAAATATGGTCCTGTAGCTTTAACTGTGTCCCGCAGCTGGGAGAAAGCTCTGCCAGCGCAGGATGTTTTGAAACTTTTTCCCCGGCTCTCCTACAGGGGAGTGAGAAGGAAGGGACACGTTTTTCTTCTCGGTCAGTTGCTGCTGCTGGTTGCTGGTGCTACTGGTGTGGCTGCTGCTTGGGTTTTTCTTTTTGATTTTTTTTTCCTTTTTTCCCCCTGGGATTGTTTTTCATCGTTTTGGACCCTTTTCTTCGACTTGCTTTCTCATCCGAGAACCTGAGGAGCCCCGGGGGACAGCGGACGAGAATCGTCCAGGGAGCCACCGGAGGAACTCCACCCAGCCCCTCTGGAAAGGGAAGCTACGCCTGAGGAAAAGGACACTAAGTTCATCAGCTGTTTGTTCAGGTTTTCTGACCCCTTTTCCCCTTTCCCTTTCCACTGTGTGGTCTGTTAATTAAACAGTTCTTCCCACCTTAGGCTGAGATATTCTGTATTGTGGGGGGGTAGGGGTGCCAGAAACCTTTGCTGTGGGGGAGGCACCTGTTCAGAGTGCTTTCCACCGAGGATATTTGTCTCTAATCCGAGACAAGGGGAAAAGTTTCGTGGCTTTAGCAGCTCCCTTTGTGACTGGGTTTTGTTTCCTTGGAAGCCACAAAAGAAACTCTGCTCTCAGTAATGTAAATAGCAAAATCCTTGTAAGTTAGGGAGTAGGGGAGTGGAAAGAGAGTTGAAGTTCCTCTAATATTCTAAATATGCCACAGGTGTGTTGCATAAGGCATAGCATTGTACGTGAGCTAAGAAATGTGACTCAGAAAGCAAAGCATTCTCGGTTTTACCTTCCATAGGAGTGCATTATGCCTGGTGGGAAGTAGGCTGTGTAGCAGCCCCCTGAATATTGCTCCTTGGTCCAGTTCTTCTCCTCATAATGCACAGGCTGTGAGTATCAACAGAGAAAACAGAGTGAAACACTGGCAGGAAACTGGAAATAAAGAACAGATTTCATTTGAAAAGGGGGAAAAAAAGCAGGCTAAGAATACCTGACAAAGGAATGCCATGTCATCTGGCAAATGCTATCCATCTGCACAAAACAAAGTTTTGTGCTTTTACAGAAACACCAGCCTCCCACGGGGACACGACAGGACAAATTAAAACATGCACTGCCTTCTCTTTTTGTGTGCAGGGTGAGACTGGCAGTTCTCCTCTTCCTGTATTTGATGGTGCCCTCCCCTTGGGAGTACAGATTGTATGGGACAACATGCAATTTTAGGTACACATTTCAGGTGCCAGGAACTTTGGCTTCATGATCCAGAACAAAGGAGAAACAACACTGTACAGGAGAGGCAAAGCCAGCCATTAATTCCTTACTTGTAAAGCCTCTTTCATCCCCAGTGCCTTGGCATATGCCTCACAGATCTTCTTTTTCCTATATGAAAATAAAATCAGAGTCAGAAAAAAAAAAAAGGGGGGGGAACCTCTCCACTCTCATTCTTTTTTTAAAAAAATACCCAACAAATTTATTGCAACACATTTGAAAGAAAGTTGGGTTAGGCTGTGTTTTTAAGTCTGATTTCAAGGTCTTATCTTAACATACATATTTCAAATGCTGGTGCCTAAAAGTTACATTTAAAATGGACCCAGGGAATGGGAAATGAAGGTTGATTTTGGCAATGAGTTCTAAAAAAATAAATTTTTGTACAGCTATTTTAGGATGCAGAGCCAATTCATTCTCATGTTCACTGGTGTAAGACCAGAAGAAAAGCAATATAAATCAATTAAATCCCTACAGATTTACTGTAGCTGGGAATAAAATACGAGCTGAAGAATGCTGCTCACATTCCTAAGCAGAGCTCCTCTTTCACTTTTGCACAGTACCAAAATTCACATTTAGAAAGCACTGTTTGCTCGTTTTACTGACTAATGGGGAAACCATACTTTTGTAAATGCAGAAGTTTAAAAATTTTATCACCCAGTCTGAATGTGAAGGAGACCCAAAAAGAGACATGTTAAAGTATCATTCAGTGGGGATGTAGTGTGGGAACGTCTTTGGAAAAATCTTCTTGGTTCACATAGAGACCCAGAGCTGGTAAATCAGAGCATGGAAGAGTGGGCAGGACTTGGAAACTTAAAAATACCCATAACTGGATGAATATGAACATTAGTGTCTTGGTCTGTTGATGCTAAAAACTCAATTTCTGCCCCAATTTCCAGTGCTGGTTGTTGCACTGAGCACGTGTGTATGTGCATGTTCACACACACATATTCACACACATTCCTGCGGGAAGCATCCCAGAGAAACAATCTGCTTCTGAGTATTTATGGCTTCTGAACTCTTACCTCTCCTCCGGGCTGAGATGGGCCAGTTTGACAGCCTTTCTGGTAAGGATGAAACTGGAAAGAGAAATATGGAATATGAGCATCACCCCAGCTGATTCACAAGCTCTTGCTCAAAGTGGCTTTAAAACAGGATGGATAAAGCCCTTTACTGGAATGTAATGGGCTTCATGATTGTCACCCTACCTCAACATTTAATAATTACAGGTGAAAAAGGTGAAAAAGCCTGTGGGGGGTAACCTGCAGAGTTAACTGAAAGGGAGGGTGTGCATTCCCAGAGGACACCTATCTATGTCTGATCCACAGGGACTGAGACCCTGAGCTTTCTGGAGCTTTTGAAGTCGAGCAGGCAGCTGCCTGTGCCACTTGGTGTTTGTCAGTGATGCAGCCTGCTGCTCTGACAGGCACTGCACAGTGTCATGGATCACCCCTGCAAGAACTGCGATTAAGATTTATTCATCTCAAAGGAAACAGATTTGGCAATTAGCTCATCTGACCCTAGTGGAGATACCCAGGGGATGAGGTATGTTCCTGCACTCTTTTAGAAAGTCACATAAATCCACAAGGAGAGAGAAAGCAGGAAAATGTTTGCCATATGGGGTTTGGAGGAGGCTTGCTGCTCTCAGGTCGTGGAAGCTTTTAAGCCTTGAACATGCCCATAAACATGTACAGTTCAGAAGAAGTGGTGAGCTTTCCCTGCCAGACACTTAAGGAGTAGTTGCCTGACATTTATATTGGCCTTTTTTTGGCAGTCTCACCTCAGATTACGGTGGAAACATTTGTAGAGATTGTTTGTTCATGCAGTGTCAGCTATTTTAAAAGCCAGTCAATGCTGTCATGTATTTTCCCACCTGTGTGTCGAAACTATAACCTTTTTACCTGTCAGTTTCTACATAATCCCGATTTTTTCACTGCACAGCTGCTGCCCTGCCCTACCAGCTGATGTTCCTTGTCCTGCCTCAGCTCAGTGGTGAGAGAAGGCAAATGAGGATTTCTTGGACAATTGCATTGCCATTTTGGCCCACAGCTAGGTAAGAGAGGGATTTGTTTCTAAGTCTACTCCACAGGAGAAAAACCTGAATGCTTAAAACAGACTACAGCTGAATTCAGCAACTCCTTCCAACCATATCCTTCAGTTTAGGCTGTTCGTAGCACAACCTTCACCAAAAAGTTTATACGGACTAGAGTGGCCCAAGAGGCTTGGCAGAAGTGCTCTCCTCCATCTGTGCAGACTGGAGATGGAAAACACTGATTTAACCTGGTCATTTCCCCTCTTTCTCTTCCTCCCCCTCACTCTTACAAGAAGAAACACACATCTGTAAGTGTGGGCTAGCAGCTTTTACCCCATAATGGCAGGAAAAGTTCCGTCAGGTTTCGTGTCATCTATGGTTATTCCGATTGGAGACTCTTCATCCTCAATGATGAAGGAGCCACAGTAACCTAAGGGGGAAAAAACCCCAAGATGATTGTCAGAGAAACTTGTGGATGATCACTGATTCTGATAGTAATGAGCAAGGAAAATTATCCATAAAAGGAATTATATCGTAAATCCTTTGTTACCAATAATACCTACATGTCTGAACTGTTTCTGTAACACTTCAGTTTCTCTATTCTCTCTGACTCTGAGAAATTGTGTACACAGACCTACAAAAATCTTTAAAATTCCATTGTTACTTAACAAAGAATTTCTGTGGATTGCTGCAAGTCCCTTTGGCTTTCTATTTTGGAGACAATAAACATTAAAAATAAATTGATCTAGTCAGAGTTATGGTGATTCATTCCATGAGTAACTTGGACCAAAACAAACACCAGCGTAATTACATCTGGTCATTGCAGGCTCGAATTTACACTGTTTTGATTTTTCTGGGGATAAGATTGTTAGGAATGGTGTTCCATAACAGTAATGCTGCAAAACCATGGGCTGTCTAATCCAGTATCACATCAGGACATGTTTCAGATCAATATGCAAAAAATGCCACATAGAGAAAGATGTATACACCTGACTTTATTCCAGTGTAATTCCAATGGCCAGTTTATGCCCTAAACCATGCAAAAATGATATAATTTTGCTTAAGAAATATTCTTGCCACTCTCAGTGCTGTTACAAAGGAAGTGGAAACTAATCTGTTCATATAAATAGTTCTGAAAATGGTATCAGTTAAACCTGAGAAAAACATGATATTGCAGCATGGAAAAAATATCTTGAGCTAAACAAAAAGCTAACCTACTTTTCCCAGTCCTCTGAGATATCAAGTCTGCAGAACAGAGGATTAAAACCAGGGAAAGGTCTTGCTTACACCTTAAGCTCTGCTTGTCATCTGCTGGAAATTCTCTTTGGCTGACCTAACTGACCCTGGCAGGAGAAGTAGGGAGCTGATGCTGCAGGGTCACTGCTTCTGTGCTCTCCAGGTTTCAGAAATATTTCCCAGGGAAATCTTGCTTGTTCTCTTGGTTGTCCCACCTCAGCTAATAGGAGTGAAATTCAAGATCCTATTTGGGTCTGGACCCATCTTTGGGACAAGAGATGCACTCAAGCTCAGAGGAAGAGTTCTGCTTTCTAAGGAGCTTTACTTTTCACTTTTCTGTGTGTTTGTTTTTGGGGTTTTACCCATTTAACCCTCCCTTGGATTTATTCCCTGATTGTCAGACAAAAGAGCTTCAAAACTGGCACAGTTTAGGGTTCCCAAGTCCTCCCCTCTCCCCACCTACCCTTCCTCCTCCAGAAGGCTTCCCTGTAGTACATCATGCACTTTATGACACTGCCCATAGGCAAACGCTGAATTAACTGGTTTCTCTTTGGTGGCAGCTCTGGTTTGTAATGAATCTTTGTTGTTAGGATTGGAGGGATGGCACTGATCACATACTTGCCCTGAAATGTAGAACAAAGTCAGCACAAGGCACTGCTTTTCAGTCAGCTCATCCCGCAGGACATGTCTGAAAAACTCTTAATAGCTGCTAACAGCTTTCCCACACATACGTTTCCAGGTGGCCAAAATAATTCTGCCATTTCAGAAAAAAAAGGAGCTGGAAAAAACAGACCAGAGCTGAAACTTGGCTGGAGACAGGTGGGGAAATGGGACAAGAGAGATCTCATGGCCTAGCTAAAATCCTTTTTCATCCCCAGGAAAATATGACCCACATTTGTCCCAATTATAAGATGCTACAAAAAATCACATTTGTGCATATTCACAGGATGTTACTTCAGGACAAGGAATGCTGATGGTGATTTCAGCTTTCCTGAATGTGCTCCATGCCTCTCACATCCTGGGTCAGACTGGGGCAGTGCAGGACTCTATATGGTGACACTATCACAACTCAGGTGCTCCCAGGCTGGTGGGGCTGCTGAGTGCAGGAAGCCCAGCAGGGAGGAAACTAGTTTTAAAAAAAAAATCCCTGGGGAAAAGAGAGTCCCTCCTCCAGGACATCTTCAGAGCAGCTTCTTGATTTTTTTTGTGCTGCAAATCACAAACTTAGACAAGAACAAGGTTATTGTTCCTTCCTTTTGAAATGGTCTCAATGCAGAACTAAAATGTAAAAATATATGAAGACATAAAAAGTTGAGGCAGAGGAGTCAGAGTAATGACAGAAGCCAAGCAGCAGAACACCAAGAAGAGAGGCAGTCATAAATAAATCTGTTAGGCAGGTTTCACAGAGTGTCAGCACAGTCCAAGAAATGGACACGCACAAATGGTACTTCCTGATTACATCTGGCTAAGAGCTACAGCAGATGTATTCCCCTACTAAATGCATACTCTACTTTTATTCTGATCGAATTACCTCATATATCTCATGGTTCAGAGTCTCCACAAGGACATTATCACCTGTCTGATCGATACTGATCACAGGTCTCTCCAGTTTAACTCTGCCTTTGAGGCGTTCCATTATTTTCTCCGATATCTGACCAGAACCCCCTTTAAACTTCCTCTCCTAAAAAAAACAAAGAGAAAAGAAACACAAACAAAAATTCAACAGCATTAACCACAATGACATTGATTATTACTTCTCCTCACCATTACGAAATTCCAGGCCAAATCTGTATGGCCTAAGGGTGCATAAAGACACCCAGACTTTCAGAAGAGTGAGGGCATAAACCTGAGCCTCAGTGGGGACTACTGACTAAACCACTCTGCAGTTGCTTCCCTAATGAGCTGGCTTAAAAACTCTTTAAGCCTAGAGAATATGTACAAATAATGCAGGCATTCTAGCAAAAATAAACATATCACTTCATTCAAAACAGGTTTTGAGTATTTCACCCACCACAGTGCTGCCAAAACCCTCAAGTGAGACAAAGAAACCAACAGCAGACTGAAAGACTGTGCCAGCCCAGAAAAAAGACTGATCTTTAGCTGGGTCTGGTCTCAAACACAACAGGCAATGAGTTTTTCTGTCCCTGGGAAGACACAAAGACAGTGCTGCCTGGAAAAAAGCACAATCTGACACACACTTCCCTGCAATGTCTGCGCAGAGGGTCAGGGGAAGCACTAAACCTGTCTCACCTACCAGCCACCAGCGTTGTATCCAGCAGCTCATTGTCACATGTGAGATGCTGCTACTGGCAGGGAGGAGAGGAACCATGGAATTTGGTGGTGAAAGGCTGAAATGGCTGCCCAAGGAGGTTTTATAAGACTTGCCAGGGCCACCAAGCCAGAAACTCTCAGTGCTTTTGCTCAACTGATATTGACTGGGGTGAGGGAAGAGGGAAGCATGGTAGGAACAAAGACAGCTTTTCCCATGCAGGTACAAAGAAAAGGAAGTGCTCTTCCCAGGCTAGCTTTCCCTTGTCCATGTTTTGTTGAGCTATGAGTATCTCAGGGTTAATTTTACTTTTAACTCTTGCTGCAACATCCAGCAGCTGCTGATGTGGGACAGCAAACACGACTGAAGGGCTCCTGAGGAGAAGGGCTCCAGTCAGGTCTGTCTCCTGCCCCAGGACAGCATCAGCACCGCTGACATCCTCCCTGACACATGGGTGTCCATCCTCACCCCAAAGGATAGATGTTGAAGGGAACTGTTGCCATGTGAGCTGACCCAAAAACAAAAGGCCTTTTGCTGTTTACTTCCAACTCTTGTAAACATTAGAGGCTTCAATACCAAAACACTCCCACATTTCACTCTGAAGTGCACTTGTTCTGAACTCTTGTAAACATTCAAATGTTCCAAGTAGCCCAAAGGAATAAATTGGCAAAAAAGCATCACAACAGCAACAACAGTACTGGGCTGAAGTGAATGCAGATGCCCCCAATTGTTTAAATAGCCACAATTTATCCCAAAGCCTAGCTAATAAAACCCTTCATTAAACAGGGTTGGTTGAAAAGGCTGTAACACCCCATGAGAACATGACTGTCTCTGGTGCCACATGCTCTCATCTTTTCATTAATTGCAGGTTTTTGGTGGGTACACCACTCCCCTTGCTCATTACAGCTTTGAGAGAGGAGGAAGAAAATGAGACTTTTTGTACCTGGCCTCCATTGGTGATAGAGAAAATCCTGGACGTGCCCCCACACTGCCTCACATACCACAGGAACCAGAGGGCAGAGACTTCATGAGGCTCAGATGTGACATTGACGTTCACAAAGACTGTGGCAAAGTCTCTGACAGCTCTACATGAGACACAGGAGCAGGAAAGCACAGTGAGAAAATAGGACTTCCTGACTGCTTGCAGGATTTTCTTTGTCATACTAAACAAGGGTTGTTTTCCCAAAGTCAGAAAAGTCAAGATGATTTATATCTGTTTAATTTTTCAGTCTGTAGTGAGACTGGGAGGGAGGGAGGTGCTGGTAGAAACCCATTTAAACAAAGTATTTACCCCATTTAGTTTGAAATCCCATTGTTTTCACCTTAGTTAAATAGTTTCCCAGCTGCTATTCCTTTCATCAGAATAAACATTTTTCTCAGCAGAAGAACAGTTTTGGTAATCTGTTAGAGAAACTTTTCTGCATTTCTCCTCCATGGGGAGCCCATCAGGCACATAAAATCCAAGGTCTGATGGGTCCTGAGGGACTGAAGCAGCCACGCAGCCAAAACATTCCCCACCTCTCATGTAACACTGCTGCACTGATCTTTTGTGAAATCAAGAGTCAGACTCGGTAAATAACCCAGAGAGAGAAACCAAACAGGCAATCATTGCCATAAAAATTTGGAAAGGGTCACCATCTACCACAGTAAGTCCTCTGGACATAAACAGAGGAACAGCAGCAGGAGCTGAGGATCTCACTATTCACACTTCATGCATTTGTGGCCACAGATTGCTAAAGAAATTGAGATCATTTTGCAAAGAAGGTAAAAGGACTTTGACTTGGATGAAACTTCATAAAACAACACGAATTTATAATCATCTGCTAAAGGAAGGAACTTTGCAAGTTATCTGGGCTAAAATATGTAACTTATAAACTTTTATAACCTCATTTCCCTAAGTATGAAGTCCATTCTCCCCTATTTCATTAGCCACGATATGAAAAGTGCCTGCACACAAGAACCCTCTCTGACAATCCTGAAAGCACCAAGATACTAAACAGCTGCAGCAGGTTCAGGCCTGAGAAATGTGAAAAAAGTCTCCAGGATCAGTAGATGCTGATCTGTGACACAGAACAAACAAATCTTTTGTCATCTTGGCCCGAGTCATACAGAAAATGCAGCAGAAGAGCTTTTCTGTTTTTTAACTACGTGTAGAAAAATGTGACTTGGCTTGAAGTTGTAAAACGAGTTTTTGAATGTGTTTCAGCGGAGCACATCCATGAAAACTGGATGCTTTACTGACAACACCACTGGCAGTAGAAGCTGCCTTGCAGAGCAGCCTGTTAAAGAAGGGATCACTATAAACCCAGTCCTGCTTATGCTCCACCAGCTCCCTGACTAAGAGGAGCAGTAAAAACTAGAAAAAGAAAACTCAGTGCACTTGGAACAGTAGTTCAAAGTAGCCGAGTTTGCAGGCAAAAGGCTCATAAATCTAATTGTAAAGAAAATTACAACGCCACAGAGAGCACGAGCAAGTCCAAATGGCTGTACAGCATATCCCACGGAGCTGGAGAAAGACCTAAGCCACAAAAATTAATTTCAGATGGAAAGTTTTGGTCAGGAAGCGGCAGGCACAGCACTAAACTGCAGCCAGGATGAAAGGGCAAACAGAGCACAGCCACACAAATAAAAGACAGTGAATAGGAGGGAGGAGAGTGCTACAGAACAGCGCAGGGGCTGGCACAGCAAGCAGGGACAGGAATTTGCTCATCTGAGCACACTTCTCTTTGCCTTCTAAAATGAATGGATTGAAGAGGGAGAGGAAGAAAAGCAACCTGAGCCCTTTTCCTTCCAGCTGGTGCTGATGTTCTGCTGGAGCTGCTGCTCAAACAAGGAGGGCTTGTGGGATGGTGCAGAGGTGAAGGGCAGCCTTGGCTGTAGAGGCCATGAGACTGTGGAGTTTAAGATCCTGAGAAGAGTAAGGCAAACAGCAAACTGCAGCCCAGGAGTTTGGAAGGGCAGATTTTATCCTCCTCGAGGACCTGCTGGGCAGTGTCTCATAGGAAAGTAAGGCAAAGAGCCCCAGGAGAGCTGGCTGGTGTTCAGTGCTCCATGGTTTGAAGCAAAGGGATGGTGGAAGAGCCCACAGCAGCAGCTCTGCTGTGCTGAAGCAAACCCCAGGCTCCCCCAGCAGCTTTGGTGCCACCTGCAGCCAACCAAACCTCAGCTCAAACACCTCCTGACCTGCACTCAGCTCCCCTTCAGAATCTGACACAAAGCCACCATCATTCTGCAGCTGGCATTTCAAAGTGGATAAAGATTTACATACTTGGTCCAGCAAATCTTGTCTATCAGCTCTTTCATGGTCATTTTGTCCCATTCTTCAGCATGCGGAGCATCCCACGGTGCATCAACAGGAATCTGGAGACAGAGGTGAAATACCCAAGAAATTATTCAGTACTTCACCATTGCCTGGTCAAAGCTAATTATTAGCACAGATTTGATTGATGTGTTGTTGGCCAGGAATTACTCTTGTCCCCTGCACGTGGATATAAATTTAGAACAAATTTATTACAATGAAATCGTTTCCATTCACACCTTTGGGCATGAATTGAACCATGACTATCAAATCTGTTTTTGTCTGACCTATGAACTCTATCCTTTTGTTGGGACTCATCTGGCCTTTAATTGTCCAGGAGTGATTTCAAGTTAGTTGTCTTGGGGTCCTCTATAGGCTGAAGGGAAAATTCTTTTCCCAGCCAGTTCCAAGAAGGGTATCCAAAGGACGCTATGTCTCTCTGCTAATTGCAGAGTGAGAAAAAATGCCTAGATAATTTTGAAATATTTTTAGGCACTTAAATTCTTAATAATAATAATATTAATAATGCTTTGTGTGTAAGTAACATGTGGAGGACACTATCATATCCTTAAATCTTAAAAAAGTGTACTATTTGACAAAAAAAAGTGTAGTATCATACACAAATTTGATTCTGCAAAAACCACATAAAACCAACGAAATTTGCAGCAGTACAGTGAGTTATGCTTGAAGATTCTGGAAGGGTAAAGCCTTTGGTTTGTTGCTAGATTTTATGGCAACTGATGAGTATTTGAAAGACAGTATAATGCTCCAGGGGCTGCAGTTGTACTGCTTATATTTTGAACTTTAAAAATAAAATTACTGTGAAGTCAAACTTGAGCCCAGCTTAGGCAGCTACAAAAAAAAAAAAAATCATCTTTACTTAGAAAGGCTGTCACAAGGGAAGGGAAAAAAACTCCTTCTAAATCCCAGCTCATGGAATGATTTTCCCTGTCATGAGAAAATACTTACACTGAGTTCAAGCTCATTTTTTGCAGATGTCTTAGGCACTTCCAGATCTTTTTGTCTTCTCTCATAGAATCACAGAATAGTTTGGGTTGGAAGGGACCTTTAAAAGTCATCTAGTTCATCCCCTCTCAGTGAGGAATAACTATTATTTCTGACAGTTCCTGGGCAATATAGGAATCTGATGGATGCTTTCTTTCTGTTTTGTTTTGTTGTTGACTTTGGGTTTGTCTTTTTTAATATTAAAGAAGTAATAAAAAACCTGCCAGAAACAAACCAAAACCAATTCTGATTTATTCACGGTGACATGAGCATTGTAGGAAACATGCAATTTTCACAGCCTACCTCTTTTCCCATCTTGTCCATGGTTCTCCAGAAGTTATTGTAATCCAGGTAAACCAAAGGATTCCATGTTGAAGGGCAAATTCCCAAGAAATTTCGTGACTTTCCCTGAAATGCACATAAAAACATAAGCAACTGAAATACAACAGACATATCTTCATTACTCAGGAACACAAAATTCTCAGTCATCACATGATTGGCCTTTTGCCCCAAAAGACCTGGCCGGGTTTTCGGTTTTTAATTCTTTTTTCCCTGCATATGCATGCAAACAATGGAATGCATGTAGCTGAGCAGGAGGGATAAAAACAGCTGCACTGATGTTAAAAAGGACAATAACACCTTTTTATATTTATTATTCTGAAGAGGTGAGGAAGGGTACATTTGTTCTGAGCAGGGTGTCAAATTCTGGACTAAGGAGACTCAAACAATGTCCAAAGAGGTAATACCCCTTGTTCCTAAGCATTCTGCATAAATACATTTAAATGAATCTACTGTTTGCCTGCCTGCTGAAATGCACATCCTAAAATTTGCACGGATGTAAAATTGCATGCATTTTAAACTATTTAAGCACCTTCATGGTACCCCTCACCTTAAAAGCAAACATAGCTTTTTTATTATTCCATGGAAGAAACCCAGCCTATTAAAAAAATCTGAAAAGGAAGTTTTTGGCTGCAGGAAGAAAAAGATTGTACACTTGCAAAAATGGTGTCAGTATTTACAATGTGTGTGACACAGAGCTGCAGCAGCGGCTGAAAGTGTTTTTATCAGAAACTGACTGTTTCAGATAATCCTGTGATGCAATGATAAGAGAAACAATCTAACAGCAGCTGGCTCTTTGTGATAACTTTAATCTGAAAGAGGACGAGATGAGCAGGTAACATTTTTCTCTTATTAGATTGCTTTGAACCTTCCCCCCCGTCAGTCAGTGGTGAATTTCTCATCAGACCTCTCTGTTATTTGCCCTTCCAGCGGCGTCAGAAGTTTGTGAGAGGATGCAGGGAACACCCTGACCTTGCCAGGTAAGAGCTGTGGTGCTAAAGCAGTTTGTAATCTGCTTTTTAGTGCCATTTTCAAGTTTCACAGACCAGGAGAGGCTGCAGGGCTGCAGATGCAGGGGATGGTGACCCAGGGACAGGGGACACAAGGCAGGAGCCAAATGCGCCTTCCTCACACTCAGTGAGAGAGAATTTATTGATCTTCCCCACTGACAACTGTGTGTTTGTGTGTAAACACGTATGGGCTTCTGATAGTCGGCAGAACATTTTTGCTGCAAAGATCATAACAAAGATAAAAGGCGCAAGATGAAACTCAGAGATCATAGTGAACTTTCAGACTTGGCAAAAGCAGTAAAATGCCAAAATTCCTACTTTGGATGACTTTGGTCATCTTTTGTTAGCCCAGTACAGCAGGGGAGGCAAATGTATGTGGGTAAGGGACCACAGCAAGGATTGGCCAACACCGCCTCGTCCCTCTCTCCTCAGAGCTCAGGGCTCCAGGGCTGCCCCAGCACTGACACCCTTCAGGTCACTGTGCTGCTCCTCCTCCTCATCTTCAGTGAGGGCAGCAGCAAAGCCACTGCCCTGTTCCATCTAGACTCAACAATTTCTGCTCTGGGCCAAGCAAAGCTCCAGGTTGTGATCTCAGCGCTCAGCTCAGTCTGAGATCCAAGTATTTAATGTTATGGGGTTTTTTTAAAATTTCCAACAAATGTCACGCTTTCAAGTCACCAGGAGGTGGTTGGTTACCTCTGGGTTTCTGGGTAGGTAATCTCAGTCTTGTGTACTGCATACTTTTTCCTCTCTTTTATCCCTATTTTGTTCCTTTTCAGGGTTACACTGCAGGAAGGTGGCAGGGGGATGTTGCTCCAGCCTTCTCCAGGTGCAGACGTGCATGCAAAGTATTTCTGCCACGGCAAGAGCAGAGAAAATGCTCCTGTGAACTACCATCATTCAAAAGACACTGCCTCTTCCTTTCCCTTGAGGACAATTTCTCACTGCCAGGCTGGAGCACTGTGTACAGCCACAGAAAAGAGGGCCAAAAATGCATGCAAAAGGATATACTGCGTACTCCAGCTTTTACTGTCACAAAGTCATGCTGTATCAAACTAGGAAATCCTGATAACAAGCAGTAATATACTACTAATCATTTTA
This sequence comes from Origma solitaria, assembly GCA_013397895.1. Lineage (NCBI taxonomy): Eukaryota > Metazoa > Chordata > Aves > Passeriformes > Acanthizidae > Origma > Origma solitaria. The sequence continues at coordinate 422,652 of VZRL01006435.1, read as the reverse complement.
TTCTTATGGCACAGCATTTTCTTTTGCTAAAAGATCACAAAATACTCTTTCTTAAAATTTATTTATTGCTGGTCTTTTTATTCTGGTTGGGAACACAGGTGCCATCCACATCCCTTCTTTGGCATGCTTTAACACCAATAATTCTGCCTTTTGGCAGAGATGAGGTGCAATGCTCTCAGAGCACCCAAATCTGGATGAAGAGAAGTTATTACTGCAGTTCTCTCATGGCAATACTGTAAGGGGGCAAAGGGGAAAGATAAACCTGTGTCCAATCAGGAGCAGCAGCAAAAAAAATCCCAGTTTTTCACTGTTCAGGGACACCTTTTTTCAAAAGCCTTTTTGACAAGTGACTGTGTTTGTACAGAGTAATGTGACTTGCAAACAGCTCTCCTACCCTTAGCTTAAAACATCTTTGGTCAATGGCATAGCCCAGGAAGATCAAAGGGAAAACATTTTTATCCCCTGAGAACTATGAAATGACAACTGATAATTAAAAAATCTAGAGTAGTGTTACTTGCTGCTCTCTTCTGCACGGAAAAAAAAACAAAACTTAAGTAAGACTGGAGTCCAATGGCAGGAAAATCTGGAAAAATACAACAGTGTCAACAGACCTGGAAGAGGCTAAGACTGAATTCAGAGAAGCTGAAATAGTTCACAGAGTGACCCCTTGTGTGGCAGCGCTGTACCTATCAGACATGGGATCAGAGGAAAGCCCAACTCTAGCAAATTCCAGGAAAGAAATTCTCATTTCCCATTTCGCATCAGGGAGTGTGAGCCCAACAGCCTTAGACACATCAGTTTTCCAACTTTCTCTCTGGCACAAGTATCCCCAGAGTAGGGAGTAAATCTAGCCAAGTGAGCTGGGGCTGGTAAATTATTAATTTGGTTTTAATATTGTCTCCCTACTAGGCAGAGGAGCTCTGGCTGTGCGTTTCACAGAGGAGCTCACTGCAAACAGGCAAAGTCTTGCAATATTCCATTTTTAAACAAGTTTACAGTGTTCTAGACGTATTATTTTCAGAACTACTGTTTTCTTAACTGAAAGGCAAATAACCTGGCTTCGTTCCCATGCTAACACATGGCTGCCTGACTGACCCACAGAGTTTATCTAACTCTTTTTTTCATTTCCTGCTGTGTCGAGTGGTTTCCTGCAGACCTCAGATCTGTGTCCTGCTGCCTGCTTGGATTAGTTACCCCATACCAATCCAAAGAAAACGAGATCCTCGAGCACCATCCTTCAGTGGTTGGAAGGAAGGCAGTGAGAGATGAGCTCTGCAAGGTCTCTTCCCTGCCCAGGGCTCTGCTGGGGCTTGTAGCCAAAACTAAGGGAATTAACCCCAAGCTGCGATACCACCCTGAGTTTCACATTGTGCCAGAGGAGCATAAGTCCTTATTAAGTGATATTATATATCCTGGAGCTGTGTGCTGCTGCCAGATACTGGAGCAATGCAGTTAAATGAGAAGGTTAATACTATACCAAGGCCCCAATGCTTTCACTTTCCAGGGTCTTCCACTAAAAAGGTGAAAACAGAACAGAACTCCAGCACATCCACCCTTTCTCAGTCCAAAAGTTGAATTATGGGACAGTAGCCACAGAGGAATTTAGCTGGAAAGAAAGTCTGGGGCTCATAACAAACGCTACAGTTCTAAGTTACAGATTTACAAGGACAGGACACCAAAAAAAATCCTGATTGACACCAAAGCAGTCCATGTTACCATGATAACTGATGGGAAAGAGAGAACAAATGAAAAAAAAGATAAACAATAGTTACATATTTGGATTTTCAAATAAACTGTAACTACATAGGAAACCTGCACGAATGAAGCAACTTGGTTATTAAAGCCTGCAGTACACACAGTTTTTCCACACACATATGGGAAAAATTCCTGTCAGAGAAAAGCAGCTCATTAAATCCCTGTGGGGATTTTCACTTTCCCTTGGCTGCTTCTGCTGCTCAGATAAACCACTTTCCCACTTTCTCCTAACTCAATCAGAGCAGTATCCTGGAAATCTTCAGAAAAAACCAAACTAAACTGATTATTATGGCAAACAAAAGACCAAAAATCTGTTAATCCAAGGGTGCTGGAGATTAAATACAGATGAGTACTATCACAAACACATCTAAAGATGTGCTTAGTCATTGCACAAAACACTTTCTCTCGCCTCTGACAAAACCACACAACACTGCAGACTTTGGAGAAAGCTCCTGGGAGGAGACCTTCCTGTCTGGCCCTGGCTACACGTTCCTGGACAGCCACCAGCTGACAGAAACAACAGCTGAGACACCAGGGGAGAAGTTTTAGTTGGACCTTATAAACCTGGAAGGCAGCAGCTGGCCCCTGGCTGATGGTGCATCAGCCCAGCAAGCTGAAAACATCCATCTTTCAGATTAATATTTAATTTCTGCTGGATATGATGCTTTAATATCAAATAATCTCTTTGCTAACATTTTCTGCCACCTAGGAAATACCACAGGTGCTCGTGTTCCTGGAGCATCTTCAATGAACATGAGGAGTGCATTTACAGCCGGGAGAGCACGAATAAAACCTGCAACTCACCCTGCAACTGGCAGGGAAAAGAGAGGGAGGTAAAAGAGCCCTGGACACTGCCCAGCCCAGCCAACAGCCAGGAGTGCACCGATGGAGTTTAATAAGCTTCCTCCAGGATTGGGATGTAAGAGAGGGTTCAATAACACATCCCAAAATCAAAGGGCGTGGTGACTACACAATGCCTCGAGGAAAGAGAAAGGAGAGCAAGCTGTGGAAAACCTTAGGAAAAGAGAATGGAAGAAAAAGGCTACAATTCATGGGAAGAGGACATGGGAGAAATGAGACCTACAGGAAGAAAAGCATCATTGTTGTTCATCCAGTGCTTAAATCTGGGAGACCTTAAAGCCCCTTTGCTGTCACCCCTGTCCAACAATAACAGCTCCCATGGGACCCTGATTAGCTCAGCAGGATCACAATGACAAATCCAGAACTGATCCACAGCCTGTGATCCAGCTGAATAGCTCATAATGCTGCCTCTTGCTTAGAAACACGCTTTCACTTCAAAGAAAACCTACAAAATTACATGGTCATTAGCAGGGACGTGCATAATGCAATGTGGGACAATAAAAAGCTGCAGCTTCGGTGTCAAAATGGATTAAAGGCTCAAAGTAATGTAACCCATTAGAGCCTTTTATTTAACATAAAGAAGATAAGTGCCTTTTAGGATGCTGAGAGATTCATGCCTGAGCTTAAATTAGAGTGGGACAAACATACCGCTGGTACAAACCAGCCCATCCCTCTTGCTGTAGAATTACATCAATTTTGCATGAGGGGGTGACAAATAACTTTTTTAGTATTATGGAGTGGCTGTGCAATTATTTAAGATGTGCCTGTTTTATGAGCATGGCATCAATCTGCCCAAAAAGGAGTGCTTGCAGAGCCAGATGGTAAAACTTTGCAGCGTGAACACATTGCTCTAATTCTTAGAAGAAAAAGTGGGAAGGTTAGAGAAATGAAACCAATTAAGGATCCATCACATAGGCTGGCTTGCCTCTATCAAGTATGTCAACTCTGACTCATACAGGCTTCAAGTCTGGTTCTGCCAGAGTCTGTTAAGCACCAAAACTAAAGAATATTAAAAAAAAAAAAAATTGAAAGTGATGGTCTTTGGAAAGTAAAATATTTTGTGAGTTATGGACACACAGTCACATTTCACACCTATGAATCTTAGGCCTTTCTTTGTCCTTCTCCCTGCTGCTCTCACTCTGCACTGGTTTTAGCAGTAGGTCCTGGGTTGGACCTGCTGAAAAAATCAGTGGGCTAAAGATCCAGGACAAGGGCTGGAAATCTGCTCTGAAAGACAGGTTTCATTCCATTTCACTTTAGCCACACCAATACCTGCTCAAGAGTGGCCACCTGGATTCCTGCTGCCCCTCAGCTCAGAGGTGAAGCTTTTGCTGAGCCTTGGGAAGGGTTGGTGTATCACCATTAGCTGGAGAGGGAACCTCAGAGTCTCAAATTAGATTATTAACTTCCAGACATCCATTTGTGAGTAAGATGAGTCCCACTCTGAAGGACTGGGAGAGATCTCATGGGAATCCACTCATGTGGGGCAAATACATTATACTACTCCCAGGATAGTCCCAGTCCAGTATCATGATTCATTACTATCCAACAATATTATTCTTCTTTAATTTAATTTTTTTAACAGGAATTTCCTGAATTTCAGGCAAAACTTCTTTAGAGGGTATATTCAAAGATGATGTGCGAAATGTATCCCAAATTTTTTAGCTGCTGTGAGTTGTATTTTCTGAACATTTTTCAAGAGAAAATAAGAACCATTAGTCCCACTCCCAGTAAGTTAAAACAGAATAACAACACTTCAAACAGGGGCTTTCTGGATTTTTACGGTGAGATTTAAACAAAACCCTCTTGATGACCGTCATTAATTTCCAAGTTTCAGTGCTACCTTTGGGTACCTCAGCCTGGAAATGTAGTACTCACCCTCTTATGGTGGAACATATGGCCCTCGACATGCACTTTGTAGGTCTCCACGCCCAGCTCTTTTGCCAGTCGGAGAATTCGGTTTTGTGTAGGTCCCACATATGATCCGCCAACATCCACATAATTCACTTTTTCGTTCTGTGAAAAAGGATACAGCAATCAGAAGCTGTGCAGGAAGCTCCTCAATGCAAACATCTAGAAGCAGAAAGAATTATTCCATACTGAATTTATGTGTAAGATACTCAGGAGGAATTCCTTCACAGAACAGCTGTCAAGCATTGGAAGGCGCTGCCCAGGGAGGTGGTGGAGTCACCAGCCCTGGAGATGCTCAAGAAATTCACATTACACTTGAAACCCTCCCCAGCACCAAGGCTTGTTTTCTCTCTCCAGACACCTGATTATACTTAACGCTGCAGGTGCTGAGCTCTGCACTGAGCTTTTCCAGGAGATCAATCTCCTTCCCAGCATGGTACACCTTGGCTCCAGCCTGCTGCTGTCCGAGTAGGAGCACCAGGAAAGGTGCTCAGTGCACCCTCAGAGCAGCACCACGCTCCCTCGGGAAGCAGGGAGAAAGCAGGGAGCTCCAGGGATGCACACTATTACAGCAGGCTGATCTCCCGAGACAGTAACTCTTTTTAACACTGTTTATAGTGAGTATTTTCAGCCTGGCATTCTCAGTGTCACTGAAGGATGGTGTTTATGCTCTGTGTTTCACGCACAGTGATTTCTGCTGGAACACCACTGTTTATCTCTGGTTCCCCAGCAATGGCACCTGACATAATTTAAACCTCCCTCGCTTCCAGGGCGGGAAGCAGAGGCAATGTCTGTATTACATTACCCTTCCCACAAGCGACTCTTCAGTTTTTCTTTTTTTTTTTTCTAATGGCAATCGAGATGCAGTCCATTTTTAGAAGCAGGAGTGTTATTTCAGATAATTTTAAGACATTTTAAAACATACGTCAGAGCCATAATGACGCCTGGTCCTGCCCAGGCTGCTTCTTCCAGGGCTCTAAGTTATCATGCCTGTTGCAGTATGCAAAAGGAGATGGGGAAGAGAGGAGAAATGCTCTGACACTCATGGCTCCAGATGACAGTTTTCAACACAATGTTGAATTACGGAAGCCTAGGTAGACAATATTCATTTCTCCCTTATCTTCCAAGCCAGCCACTGCACCTTAGAAGGCTGTCAGGGTGGCCAAGCATGAATTCCTCTTGGTGAAAAGGAGATTGGATGTGGCACTCGGTGCCATGGTTTAGTTTAGTTGAGCGTTGGGACATCAGTTGGACTCAATGTTCTTGAAGGTCTCTTCCAACCTGGTGATTCTGTGATTCTGTGAACTCATGCTGACTGATGACTTTCAGATTGGCTGCTCGGTCACTTTCTGAGGGACTGAGCTGAAGCTGTAAGTTCCCTGGGTCAAAATAATTGCAGTTCCTTGGACAAAAATAATAAGAGTGACATCTTTCACATCATAGACCAGCACAAGTGAGAGTCCACATCCCAGGAAGCACTTACCCTGATGGTGAATGTCCTTCCTCCAACTCTGTCCCGGGCCTCGAGGACCACCACGCTGACCCCAGCCTCAGAGAGCAATTTGGCAGCTGACAAACCTGTTCAAAAAAAGAGAAAGTGCATTAAAGCAAGTGGCAGCAATCAGCCATGTTAATGGTCAAAAACTGAACCAAAGCTTCAAGGTCAGAGATTTCAATAGACTGCTCCCAAAAATCCCTGAGAGAAGTTAGGAACATTTCATGGAATCTCACCACAGAAATCTTGTGGCTGCTGCTTAGTTGCATGGCATAACCACTCACAGCACTCACAGACTGAAGTTTCCTCCTTGGGTTGGCATTTTTGCCTTTTAAAACCAGCAAAACCTCAATTATTAAGGGACAGACACATGTCTTACTCTTCATTTGTGCAGCCTGTGGAAAGGCAGCACCCAGCTTGGGGGAATTGCAGCTCTAAAGGACACCAATGATGCTGCAGCATGGCAAACTTCCAACTCCTCCTCTGCCACATCAACTCTCTGCTCCACTGCTGTCCCTTGTCCTCACTCACATGCAGAAGGAAAGTCTGCTTCACTGTCAGGATTCATTTTCAGCAATGGAGTTTGACCATGACAATCAAACAGGCTCTATGCAGATACTTTATAAAAGGAATTATGGTCTCAGCAAAAATCATCTAATTATGGGACTTTGCAATGGAGCCACCAGAGACAGCTGAAAATTCAATAGGACAGGAGACCTCTTTGCTTTTGACAGATGCGAGCTGAAATTGTAAAAAGCAATCATGAGTTGGTGAAATCCGATTATCCCACTGCCCTGCAGGCCAATTTGGCACTGAAGCATTGCTTCTTTGGAGTTGTTTCCCCTCCTTAAGTACACGAAAGGCAGCCTTATTGATCAGAACTTCCAAGATACCCTGCAGGCAGGAGTAACAATATTACACTCATGTTTATCACACTACCCTGAAATGTGATTAAAAGCAACTGTGAGCCTACAAAGAACGCATGTCTGAAAAGACCAGGGGAATTATTTTGGGAAGAGTTAAATGTATTCCTTTGTTCTAATGACAATACAGAATTGACCATAAACTTCTGTACATACAATCTTTTGATGGGGAAGTGGAACACCATTCACTGGAAACCGGAACTGAGGCAGATCAGATGTCTCACATAGGCAGAAATTATATATAAAATTTCCATACTCATCTAAAAGTAACTTTACACCCTTGCACCATATTTTTCAGATTGCTGCTGGAGCAGAAGTATACTTAATTCTTCCATCTATTTAATATTCCATTTTAAAAAATGCAAGCCATTTTTCACTGGAGTGGATATCTTACAAATTGAGCTAATTTATTTCAGTGATAATTTTTTTCCTCCGTGAAACTCTAGAAACATTTTTTTTCTAGCTAATTCTTTGATCGATTAAATTATGGTATTCTCTTCCTCCTCAGCATAATCAGAGATGACAGAAGTCTACAATGTTGAAAACACAAACTGCAATATTTTCGTACAAATACATAATTTTTATATGCAGACAAATGAGATTTCAAAATATACAGCAGGTTTTGTCACAAAATAGTGGTCATCCTACATGCATAAAATACAAGGTTGAATTCTCTATTCTGTGTAAATATCACTGGACACTCAGGCATGAGTGGGTAATTCTTTTGCAAGAAAGTTTACTGTACATACACATGCCTTGGAAAAACTGAACACGGAGCCACAAAAAGTACTGCCTAGGTATGAAAAAAAAAATTATATGCAAATCTTCGGTGCCTAAGACTGTAACTTCATGCTGAATACAACAGTTCTATTCCTGCCACAGCTGTTCAGGAAGAATAATGGCTGCACTGGACTGAGTTGGAAGCTAAGCTTACTACTGGATTATGGCTTAATTATGTGATATATCCAAATAAAGAAGGCATGCTAAGGGATGCAGAATGTGTTGTAATGGGACCACGGTTCTCTAACCTGTTTGCCTGTTAAACTGTGCTTGCACTCCAGAATTCCAGGTTAAGTTTCATTATTGTTAACCCAAGAGTCATCTTAGACATTGGTCCAAAACCCAAAAAAGACTTCGAAGTCGCACAGACTGGGAAAGAGCAAGAAATACATTGGGACAGCAATGGCTGACTGGGACCTGGGAGAGGGCACGGCTCACAAGTGAAACCAAAACAAAATATGTTGATTGAAGATTACTACTGCACATTTATTTGCTTAAAGCACGGAAACTATTTTCTTTCAAAACAGAGGACTAGGAACAACACCCCCACACAGCATCTCTCTGTAGCTGTCTGTTAGACCCACCTCTTTAGCTCCTTCCTGGTGCAACTGAAGTGCACCAGGTCCAGGAGCTTCTGCAGGTATGTCTGAAGCACCCCACACTTCATGAAGCCTCTGAGCTTTTTATACACCATTAACCTCTGAATAGACTGCATATTTACTCTTCATCTTCTCCATAACTTGAATTTTCCAGACTTTTGTCACTGTTCCAGTATCCTGGACAGGACTGGACACCAGAGAGTGGTGATGGGGTGAGAATGAGAGAGGAGGAACAAGACCATCTCCATTCCTGCTCCTTGTCCCACCTCCACCTGCTCAGCTCCTCTCAGGCCTCATGGAGCTATCCTCTCATTTCCTCTCCAACATCTCCATCCCAGAGCACATCATCAGCTTCAGGAGCTGCTAAGGGCAGGGCAGAAGCTGTGGATGGAAGCGTTCCAGGCCAGGCTGGCTGTGGCTCTGAGCAGCCTGGGATAGAGGAAGGTGCCCTGCCCATGGCAGAGGGTTGGAACGAGATGGGCTTTAAGGTCCCTTCCAACCCAAACCATTCCTTACAGGAACACTATTCTGGGCCAAATGGAGCACTGGGCTCAGGGCTCAGAGCAGGGAATTAAAACACACCAGAGCCTGCTGGTGTGACTGCAGTGCAGACACTTCTGTCACAGCTGAGCCTGTGGCTGCGACACCTCCACCTCCACTGAGGGTGGCCTCGAGAGAAAGCTGCAAACTGCCCCAAATCACTGGCCACACTCCTTCCAGATATCCCCCTAATTCCATGAATTAGAAATACACTCCTTGCCTCAGCAAGATGGAAGGAGCCTGCCAAAACCATGCCTCATTTGCAGTATATGGCTGTGGAAATTCACTTATTGTTAAATGAGAACAAACAAGGCGAGACATCCTCCACAAGGGTTTCTATGGAAATCTCACCAGCAGCTCCCCTCCTCTGAAGATTCCATGCAGGAAAGCTCTGCTCCTATTGATTTTGCAGTGCTATTAAAGACTGAAAATTACTGCGGCTACAGATCATACTGCAGCTGCTTTCATGCCAGAAAATTGTCATAATCCTACCACAAGCAAAGCACTTTGAAGTGCATCAAAACACTGGATATACAGTTAAAAAAACCCAAAAAAACTAAGGTGAATTGATGCCAATCTGCAGACTACAAGACACACCCCAAGAGGGAAACATAGAGATGCTGAACAATACTGACTTTTGTAATACAACAAAGCCCATCTCTACCTCATAGGAAAGAAAGGTTCAGCTCCACAGGTAGTAAACAACACTGGGACTTAAGAGACTCAATCTCCATTCCCAGAGGAGTACTGTAATGTGGAAAATCGTTCCCTATTTTGTAGGGAAGTGTTTATAAGGGTAGATTTATGAGAAAAATTCCAAGATGCCTCAATACTGGGGTTGACACAGGGCATATGAACAGGTCTGACTTCTACAGCACAAACAGTCAGACCTTTAAAAAAGTTACTTTCCTGGAAATGTGCTAGTGATTCTATATTAACACTATAGAATTGTACTTTTCAAAATCTAAGCTCTGTAAATCCACAACATCAAACAGATTTGCTGATAAAACACAATCAGAAGCAAAAATCACCAGAAACTTTCCCAGAGACAGAACTTCTCACGTGGTGTACACTGAATATCTCCAAAACACTCAAGGGCAGTGAAGGGGGGGTGGACACAGGCTGATAGCACTAAATTCTAACCTCCCAAACCGAGGCCACTCTGCATGTGCCACATGGAGCACACCAGAACAGAGAAAGTCACCTGTTACTACTGGAAAGGAAACTGCTGGTTGGTTTTCTAGAGGTGTTGTTTGCCTACTTGCCAACTTCTCTGACAAAGTACATTTGCCTTTCATGGATCCACTGTTGGGTTTAAAGTGTATGAAAACCAAGCTATTAAAGCATTCCTTCATAAAATCCTTGTTAATCCACCCTACTGCATATGGCATGGGATAGTTACATTGTGAGAGAGATGATTAACTCACTCTAGTGTTCTAGCAGACTTTAGTTGAGGAAATGGGGAAAAACCTTCCTGCAAAATCCCTACTTTTTTCTGATCTTCAGTGGGGAAATAATTTTAAGACTTTCTTTGCTCATTATTGTAATACACATCAGTAAAATAAGAGTATTGGCAATATAACATTATTAAAGTGCCAATGTAATGGCATCCTAATGCTGTGATTATTTTTACTGTTTCTCTGATGGAAAACCTAACTTTTTCTAAACAGAATTGAGTAGTTAAACCTGGCAATGACCACCTTAGAACCAGCTCTCACTTTTCCACCTAGAAATCCCTTTGGCAAGTAAAAATGAACCTGTTTATGAGAGATATAAAACATTTTTGCCATGACCATAGGGTAAAATCTCCTTTCCTCACCTCTTTCTTCTTCTCTTGCAACCTTGATTGGATAATCATGATGTGCATAAAAATTTTATTGGAATTTTTGTGCACATCATAGCATTTATTCAAGTTTTAAAATACAGTTAAAATGTGCTCAGTTACATCAGATGGACCAGAAAAGCCACTAATGGGCAACAACATATAGAAAGCTGAGAATGAAAGAACTGTTTCCTTTCACAAACTAAGGATTTGATTTGCCACTGAAAATATAAAAAAACTCCAACAAGGCTATTAATTAAGTAACAGCATCTTAAATTCACACAAAACAGCAAGAACGCACAGTGTGGATCACAAGTCTACATTTATTTCTTCTTCAGTGTTGCCTAATACCATGACATCACTAACTTTCTGCTTGTCAGAAACTGTGCTTTATCTTTTTACACTTTCTTTCACAGCCCTTCTTGTAGAGTACTTGGTACTGGGGAGAGACTGAGTTTATGCATTTTGTCATTTTCAGGTAAAAGTTTTTAATTTCTTTTTCATCCATTCTTTTTTTCCCTTCTAGGAAAAAAAAATAAAATTATCCACTTGATTCAGCAAAGATCTTAACCAAAAGAGAATAAATATTTTCTATTACAGAGTACTTTGTCCAAATGAGACCAAGCCACTTACTGGTCTCAATGGCACCTCTGTCTAAGTGCTTTCTACAGATGCAAGCCTTATTCTGAAGGGCACAGAGACAATGAACAGTGCTAACAGAAATGCAGTGGTCAGGAAGAGGGAATTCTACCCCAAGGAGGAATCCACTCCTCCGTACACACCCACTGGGATTTTCATGTCCACAGCTCATTGCAGTAAACTTTCCTTCGCCAAAGTAATGCCCTGGCCCAAAACAAAGGCAGAACAAAGTTAATGAGCTCAGGGTTGGAAATGTAACATCTTCCCTCCCATTACATATTAAAATGAGCAGCGAAAATGACAGTTTGATACCACCCAGTTATGGAAACATCCAAGGTGATTACACACATTTCATAACTCTTGACAATTTTTTTAGTCAGTGTTGTGCAGAATAAATTCCTGTTACCTAAATGGTGACCTTCAACTAAAAAAGTATGTGAAAAAATGTTGCTGCTAAATTATGATCAATGTCATCACCACAAATACCAACAACATCAGTGCTGGTATTGCCAGGAAAGATATAATGCCTGTCCCATGCCTGGTTTTGTTATGTTAGGATATTTTTAGGGATCTGTCCTAACTACTTGGCTATTTCTTTTGCTTGTTGAGGCAAATAACACTCATAAGACTTCAGCAGCAAAACAGTGGAACACAATATGAGGAAGGAGGCAAATGGAAATTGGTAGTTCTGCTTATTTGCAATTATCGTATAAAGCATCCATTACACTTTGTACGGGGTGCTGGTAGTTTTGCTCTTGCTGTAAATATTTGTCACAATGAGAGTCGGCTTGCTAGCAGTACATTGGGAACTCAGAGCTCTATGAAACATTCTTATTTATTTCTGCATCCCCAAAAACGGTCCTTAGGAATCTCTGGTACCAAATGACAACATTATCACTGATTATCAGCTTTCTGGCTGGGGAAGGAAGGAAGGAAGGAATGGTGGGGAAGGAAGGAAGGAAGGAAGGAAGGAAGGAATGGTGTGGAAGGAAGGAAGGAAGGAGGGAAGGAAGGATGGTGCAGAAGGAAGGAAGGAAGGAAGGAAGAGGGTTGGTGGAACCCAGCACGGGTAAATGCAAGGAGATAAACAGAGAATACATTTTATGAACCAAATATTACATTCCTACAGGTCAAATCCCAGGTAAATACAGAAGTAATAGCTGAAAAAAGAAATCTATTAGAAACTACTCCAGATTTACCCAGGTTGGACTGATTCTATCTTACACCAACAACTGTGTGTTTGACAGTTTTTCTGACACCACCGCCCACCAGCAGCTTGGCGTGCTGTCAAAACAAACAGGGCAGTACACAACAGAAGTTGTGCTGCCAGGATGGCAAGCAAGGAAAATCTGCATTTCCTCATCATTCAGTCTTTCACTCAGAGTCCAGAGCCAAGGCGTAGGTAGCTCGAGGGGTAGGGCTGTCAATCACACACTGAGGAGCTGGAGATGCCAACAGAGAGTGCTTCTCCACAGAGAGGGAAAAAAAAATCTTAATAACATATCATATGTTTTATTTCTATATGAAGACTAATCACTACCATTTTTACTTCGCAGCTTTTCCTACAATTTGTGGCCCTCGGACTCCTCTGTAAGTACAAGAGAAAACAGTGCTGTTTCCTGCACATGGCTGGCAAATCTCAGCTTTGAGTTTGTAGAACCACGCAATCCCCTTGTTTCTAGATTAAAAACCATCTTTTTATGGGGAAATAAGAACTATCCATGTCAGCGAATTATAATCTTAAGCATAAGTTCCAATTACATCTGTTTTTCCCTTGTGTTTTGTACTTGTAACACAATGTCCTGAAATTTCTTCCAAAAGATATTTGCAATACAAGATTTTTTGGACTTCCCTGCTTCTGGACATACTTCTCCATATCTGTTGCCTCTCTGGTTTGCACTATGTAGACAAACATTATCAATTCTCCATGCCATCTTCTGATAAACTTGGCTTCCATGCAAGATGAGACTGGCACATGAATATACACCCATGAAAAAAGCTAAGGTATTTTGTTACACCTTTTTTTTTTTTTTCCTTTCCAAATTTGGAACTATTTAAGCTTGGATTTTCAGGGTGTGGTTTTTTGTGATTCTTTTCTGCTGGAAAACCTTAGTCGAAATTGACTATTTCTAAATGTCTAGGGAAAAAATATTCTTTTGTTTTGAAAACTGATGCCTTTTTTTTTATTATTCCTATTTTGGAAGTTCTAGCAGCTACTTGGAAATTTGGCAGGGAGGTAACCTTTGAGTCAACATAGCACATTTTGTTATCCATGTGAAAATATGCCCCAATAAGGTCAGTTAGAAAGTTTTGAGAAATTGCAGGTCACAGCAGTCCTTTCCCAGATCTGACAAGCTGAAATATCTGAGGTTTCTGTCAAAACTCTCTGAGCACTTAATGCTGCCCAGTTGTTAATGGGCAGTGCCTGAGGAGAGACCCAACATCCAGGACCTCCTTACAACATTTTGTGCCATCAGCTTGCTGAGTTTCAATAAATGAGGGAATTACATAGCCCAAACCAAAATACACAAGCAAAATCAATCAAGTCAAAATCAATTCAAAACAACACCCTTCAGTTCAGTAGAAAACCCTATAAATAGAAAGTGGGAGCAATATTCAAGCCATATAAATAAAAACTCCCTGTGGGTATGGGGAAGGTCTTTAACTTCAGGCACCAGTTTAATATGCTTTGGTATGAAATGCTATAATTAATATTAACTGTACTACAGGGGATGTTAAGAGTGACACAAATATGTGCCTGGGGCTTTTATTGGCCACAATCCACATTTTTAACATGCAAGCCCAGGTGAAGAAAGGAATCGACCCCAACCTCTGCAGCTCACTCTCTGTAGGGGTCCAAAGAAGCAGCCTGGACAGTCTGAATGCAATTCCATGGGGTACAGCAGGAAAAGCTCAGAGGCAGAAGCCACCCAAGCAGAGCTCCTCCTCCAAAAGCTTCTCCATTGTGAAGCACTTTTTGCAGAACTCCCTCCATCCCTCGACTGCAGTACCCTACAGGCAGGGCAGATTCTGTGTCCCTGGAATGACCATGTGTGATGTGAGCATGCAGAGGCCACGAGAAGGAATGAGTAGAATGTGTCAGGCTTTGTTCAGGCATTGGCTTTCAGGACCACGCTTTGCTTTTAAATAGATAGCTCCAGAGATGCTTGTCAGGATCTGAGCTTCATTTCACAAATACTGGACAAGTATTTTTAAAAGCCACAGCATCACTGCTGGGAAGCTCACACTTAATAGAAAAAGCATCTTGCTTATACCTCATACACATTCCGTGTGTTTCTTGTAAAGAACCAGTTCATCCCAAAGTTTCCTATCCTTTCTTGCAAGCACCAGGCAGAAGAGAGGAGACAGTAATCTCACCAGATGAGTCAACTGCAAATTGAATTTCAGAGATACAAACAACAAGTCAAGATTGGAGTCAAGAGAGATGTTGAGGGGAAATCTGTCCATACCGGAGCATGATTTACTATGTATTCAACCAGAAGCAGAACTCTAGATACAGATTACTTTTTTTTTTTTTTAAGACCAGAAAGCAGCACTGTCTAACCTCTTGCAGAACTGAGGTGTAGGCATACTGGCACAGGAATGGTAGTGACAGAGAAACTGTGAGAAAAGCAAAACAGACCAGAGGCTGATCAGAGTTTAATCCCCGGCTATGAATGGCAGTGTAGAGTAAAGACGGATTAATTATTAAATAAGGCATTTATTGTCTATTTTCAAAGGCTGCTTTCTTAAAACAATGCCTGTTCTAATTCATCACAGGCAAACACCAATTTCTATGCCACTGACATAGGGTTTCCATTGGCATGAGAAATGTTCCTGTACCCCAGGAGTGCTGTGACACGTTTATTTGTCTTCTTCATGCCACTGACAAATTTTCAGGGTCTGTGAGCACCATGAAATTTTCTGCTTGGCTCCATTTCAATCCCCACACCAGGTTTCGGTCCAAGGTATAGATGTTATGAAGTAACTTAGTGATTTTGTACTAGTGAGGCAAGATACCACTTAGAAATGCTCAAAGCATTTTCTGAAGCACTGCAACAGGCTGGGAACCTGGAGGAGCAAGGCAGCCTGAAGGGAGCTTCTCAAAGCTCTAAAAGCCATGCTAACAGGATGTTTCTATCAACTGCACACAGGATGGGTGGTAATTCCCTAAGGACACTGTGTACAGGAACCCTAAGGATGAAGACCAAATGTCTCATGCTAGCAGAAAAATTACCAGGCATCTGGTAAAACTAAAAAGCAAGGAAATCTAGGTCCAGACTCTTTCTTTCTGTCTGGTGATACTACAGATTATTTGCATAATTGCATATTCACAAATAACTATTTAAACAATTACTGTTCTTTTAGTAAATTAAATAATACAATTAAGTAAACCATTTGCTCTTTCACGCATTAATTCCCTGCAGATTAACCGAAGGAAAGCCTCTGACTCCTTCGCAATACTAATTAAACCCAACTTTACCCACACCAATAATGGCTATAATATCACTGAAGTCACAGAGTCACAAAACTCACCTTTTCTGAATCGTTAGGGAAGGAAGGACTGCCTGAAAACTGAAAACTGAGACCAGGCCAAAGCTGCCAACACAGCACTGACCGGATGGACAACCTAAACACTGATCTTCTCCAATGCAGCAACATTCTCATCTTAGGTAACAAAAAAATAATTAATTAACGGACGAGGGACCATGATGTAATTGCTGGTGTCAAAGTGGACCTGAAGAGTATTTTGGGAAGTGTTGCCTAGTAAAGCGTGAGGAGTCCGTGGCCCTGGGGGAACTGCGCTGCCTCTAGTACAGCCCTTCTCACCACACCAAAGCCTAACCCACAGATATTCCCACATGTTTGTCCTGCAGCATTTTTCCAAACAAAACAACAGCCACCACTGCACGAACAACCTAAAAAAAACACGTCAAAACCCCTCTTTCTCGTGATGCGCCAAGCCCAGCCCGTGTCCGCGCATCCCTGCCTTGTCCCGCACATGGGGACACCGCCAAGTCACTTTCGCTCCCCGTGAGCACCAAGCACAACCAAACGCAAGGAGCAGCAATTTGTCCCTAACACGGCGACACGGACCAATTCCCCTTTCCTTCCCCAAGCGCACCCCAAGCCCCCGGGGCCCGACACGGTGCTCGTCCCTCGCCACCCCCGCGCCCCCGCCCGGCCCCGCTGCGGCAGGACGCGCTCCGGGAGCGCTCCCGGGGGGCTGCCCCGGGGGAGG
>VZRL01006435.1:375038-406010 GCA_013397895.1 Origma solitaria | reverse complement strand
CCCGGGCCCGCCCCTGGGCGTGGCCTGGGGGGCTTCCACCAATGGGCGCTGCCCGGGGGCGGAGCCTGGCCTGGCCACGCCCCCGCGGTGCTCGCCCCGCGCCCGGGCGGTGCGGCCCGACGGGGCGGGGGATGCTCCGGAGCACCGGGAATACCGGGAATGCCGGGAATGCCGGGAATACCGGGAATACCGGGAATGCCGCATCCCTGTGCGCGGAGCCGTACTGGCTCGGTATCGGGGGGATGCTCGGGAGCACCGGGAACCCCGGGAATACCGGGAATACCGGGAATGCCGCATCCCTGTGCGCCAAGCGGTACCGGCTCCGTACCGGGGAAATGCTCTGGAACACCGGGAATGCTGCATCCTGGTGCGCGGAGCGGTACCGGCTCTGTATCGGGGGGATGCTCGAGAGCACCGGGCACACCGGGACTGCCGCATCCCGGTGCGCGGAGGGGTGCCGGCTCGGTATCGGGGGGATGCTCGGGATCATCGGGAGCACCGGGAATGCCGCATCCCGGTACGCGGAGCGGTACCGGCTCGGTACCGGGAGGGATGGAGCAGGCGGGCCGCAGCGTGCCCGGTGCAGGGTGTGGCGCATGGACCGGCCAGCACTCGCTTAACCCCGTGCTAGTGACTCGGAGATCCATGGAGCTGGAGCTTACAGCAGCCTCCAATCCTCACCTCCTATTAGAACCAACCTACCAGATCCACGAGCCAGGGAACAAAGGGTTAACCTTTCCATGGATGTGTCTTCCCAAAGACAATGCCTGAAATAATAATTGGTTGCCGAAATTCTGCTCGTACTTAGCCGCTGTTACTGCTCTGGAATACATGATGGTTGTGATATTTCTTGCCATGAGTTTTACAGCTTGTATAGGTTTTATTGCCAAAGTGTAAATGTCATTTCTGTGAAGTGAGTGGAAAAAATAGAGAGCCTGTCCATTCCCTTCCAAGTAAGCACAGGAGACCTTTACAATTCTCACAATTATGGGATATCCTAATGTTGTGTCATGTTAAATATTGCTGTAAGTTCTGAAAGTCGCCCAATTGTGCTATCATTCTGTGCCTGGGTATGGCCAGTGAATCCAACGAGACTGCAATTCTTTTTAGCTGGTATTCTTGGAGATGAGTTGGTATTCTCTTCTACAGGGAAAACATAGAACCTTTGGTTTGTGTTAATTGTGCTAAATGAATGAGTCATAGACCTGCTGGAGTGAGTCCAGAGGAGGGCTACAAAAAAGCTCTAGAGCACCTCTCCTACGAGGAATTTCTGAAAGAGTTCTGCCTGTTCAGCCTGCAGAAGAGAAGCCTCTTGGAGAGACCTCATTGAGGCCTTTTACTACTTAAAACAGGACTATGAGAAACATGAGGACAGACATTTTAGCAGGGCCTGTTACAACGGGACAAGGAGTAATGGGTTTAAACTGAGAGAGAGCTGATGTAGGTTTGATATAAAGAAGAATTTTTCCAATGAGGGTGGTGAAATGCTGTAACAGGTTGCCCAGAGAGGCAATGGATGACACATCCTGGGAAACACTCAAGGTCAGGTTGCTCTGAGCAACACAGTCCAGTAGAAAATGTCCCTGCTCATTGCGAGTGGACTGGTGAGCTTTAAAGGTCCCTTCCAGCCCAAGCCATTCTGTGGTACTATGACAGCAGTGACTGAATGCAGAAACACCTATAAATCACTAAGCAACGGTGCGAGAGACAGAATAATGGACCTTCTTCACAAAAATGAGCAGGTACTTTACAAAGTGTGTGTGCAGAGCTGAGCAAGTGTGTTGCGATAGCTGCAGACACAGAAGTCGCAGGCACTGCAGCAAGCGAGAATATGATCCCTGCTGCTCTGGGAGATCATCTGCTGACACAGAAGCTCATTATCACAGATTGCTCCTGCTCCTTGCCAGGGTAAAGGGAGCAAAACGGCAACAGGCCGAGACTTTGAGAGTGGTATGGATTCTGAAAGAGAAAACCCAAGGTACCCTTTGTGCTTAATGGGGGGAAAAAGTCTTTGCTTCTCAAGGGAGATAAGGATACCCATTCCCACAGCTCGGCTGCCTCCAGTGGGCACGGCACAGGCAATCTGACAAATTAAAAGCTTCACCAAAGAGCACCTCCCTCATAATTCAGAAGCCAAATTTGGAGGAAGGCAACAAAAACATCCTTTGTGATAACAGCAGGAAACCTGTGCGTATCTAGATAATTTACTGATAGATAAGCTCGCCAACGAATCTCCAGTGCTGAAAGGAGGCGTAACAGTCTTGTTAAAGGGCAATGGAGATTGAAGTGATTCTACCTAGACCAGCTCTGACCAGAGATGATATCAAAGTGTGAATTGTACATGTTGTTGTTGGCTCAGCTCCTGTAGTAAAGACTGAAAATATTCCTGTGGGGTTACCAAGGGTTACCTTGGGCTTTGGCAGATTCCAGAAGTAGCAATGCCTGTCAGAGCAAGGGAACTGCTCAGTCATTGGTATCTGTAGGATACAAGAGACCTCAGAATAATTCTGTCTCAACTCAGACCTGCAGACATCTAGGATTTGGGGGAAAAACCCCAAACCCTGAAGCCCTGTGTGAGAACAACAGGATAAACCAAATGGACTTGCTGAAAATGCAAGAAGTAGAGAAGGAAGAAGGTGATGTATCTGTCGTTCTAAATGTGATTACCACATTTTTAAAAATAAATCTGAAACATGTCAGAAATCAACAGAAAATAAAGGGATGCCAAAATGTATGCTAAAGGAAATTCTGAGCAGATAAAATTTTATTTGGAAATAAATTGTTGCTCAGAACAGTGTTGAATAATATGGAAATGTTCACCAATGGGCCCTATTTCTTATGCAGTATAAAAACCAAAGGAACAACACTGAAGGGTGAATATAGGAAGCTTCTGTAGCTGAAACCATTCCCTAGCAATCTCTCTAGTTGATTTATGTCTGCTTCAGTGAATGTTTTGTAGCAATAATTTGCTGAGCTTGTCGAATGTCCATGGTCATAAATGTGAAGGTATAGAAAGTCACAGATCAGACTTTCAAATTTGCCAGAAAAAAAACCACTGAAAATTGCAGAGAAATACAATGGAATATCAGGAGCAAAGTTTTCACTTGAGATCATATCTGTGTCAGCAACAACAAAAATTTTTGGGTAGCTCCAAGAAAGGGCAAAAATGGATCAATTTATTGATCAAAGAACACAAAGTATCCAAAGGCAAGTGGCATCACCAAGTCCTTTATTGTCCTGCCAGTGTTTTGCTTTCAGTTTTGCCAACTACTGATGTTGGTAAGCCAAACTTCTCAGGTCATGCCATCAAGTCACAGTTAAGTGTTATTTTATGTCTGCTCGATACCCCAAATGATGAGTAAAATCAGTCATAATCATAGTGAAAGCACAGATATTTTGCATTCCTTCCTGATTTCACTGTTACTTATTTTGCTGATGCATCCAAAATTAGAACACAAATGTAGCAAAAATTTCTATAAATTGTTTTTCTAAAAATAAAAAAATATAATCTGCTTAACATATATGTGTATAGTACAGGTTTTTCGTTATTAATTTGTTTTATGAGTGCATTTTGAGAGATAAATAGAACCTAAGTGCTGTAAGAGAAGAGTGCATTATCCCTAGAAGACTGATTGTCATTATTAAGGTCATAATTGCCACCACTTAGCCACCTCTAAAGTCATGTAATTCCTGTATCTTAATGATACCAACAGAGCTTCTCTAAAATACCCTAGAACCTGTCATCTTAAGTGTTGCTGTCAGCTGAAATTTTTGCCATTAACTCATCATCTGCTTTGATTAGCACTCTACTCTGCATGCACAATGAGGAGCTTTCCAGGGAGCACCAGGGCCTTTTGCAAAGCCTAAATCACAAAAAATTTGCATTCACACACATTTTAATTCTGGTAATTATAGGGTTAGTGCTCTGGGTTGCATCAAGCTGGAAATGTGAAAAACTGTGAAAAAAACCTCTCCCGCACATCAGACTCAGTAGTTCTGCTGGGAGCCCATTTGTGGGGCAGCAGTGCACAATGGTATGGAGCAACTCCAAAATTCAGCTGTGGGTGATACTATATCTTCCAAGAACAGTTTTCTATTTTGAAACAGTATCTTAGACTATCTTAGGCTAAATTTAGGGTAAACAGTTAATTTATACTGCTAATGATGTTTATAGATGGTGGTTTTCTTCCCCTTTGCCTTCTCTTCTCCCCACCCAAGGGCTTTATCAGTAATGGCAATCTTAAATTACCATGTAGCACATAGAAATAGACAATGTTGCACACCATAAGAGGGAAAAAAAAGGAAGTTCTATAAAATGTCTCAGGCAGTTTCCCCCTGAAACAAATTCTGAACAAACAGCTGCAGATCAAAGTGTCTTCAAGGGTTTTATGGAAGAGGGTGGAGAGAAAACATGGATTCACAAACAGCGAGGAAATGGTAGACAAGCCTCCTGCCCAAAGCAGATCCAGGGCTTGTCTAGTTTGAATGCACTGAAGGATGGAAAATCCATAAGGTCAGTGGAATTCAGGGTCTGCCCACCCTCAGAGTGAACCCTTTTTTCCTCACTGAGTTTGGATTTCCTGTGTCCCCAGGTTGTTCTAGTTGCCCCTGTTCCACCACAGGGTGCTCTGAGTGCTTTTGTACTTTTGGAACTCCTGCTGGAGGTGTGTCAAGAAGCATTAAAACCATGGCACTGTCCAGGAGGTCTTGAAAGTAAAACATCATGATCCTATGCCCTCAGTGAGTCCCTTAGGGAATATTTACAATATCTCAGCCTCTCTCCAGTCCCCCACATACACAGTACTCTAGATCCACTGGAATGATCCCAGATGGGGATTCACACAGGAATTGTTGAACATGTTGGTAAAAAATAATTAGAACCAAATTGGTAAACTGTGGACGGCACTGTAGAGTAGTAATTTGCATTTTTATAGATTAAGATTTATATTCTTCATTTTGCAAGATCACTTGCTTCCTTAGATGTGTATTCAAAACCATCATGAAACAATCCCCAGACTGATGTTGCAGAACAGTCTTCACTGGTACGAAAAATGATTTTGTACACAAAGATGGCTGTGGCATATTTATTCATCACTGTTCATTTTTACTGGCATGTTTTTAATGGTCCTAGTGATCTCATGCTTCCTGACCAGCTCTATTTCAGGCACTGTGCTGAACTAATCAATGAATAACCACCTTGAAGCAAATTATCATTGCTCATGGCTATTAGAATTTGATTAGTTCATTTTACCTTATAATCAGAGGAATCTTCTGAAACATAAACACAGACAACCAAAATTCACTGACCACCTTGACCCATGTTTCCCTCTCTCAGTTACTGAGCATTCCACAAACCTTCTGGTGTGGTGCCTGTCCTGAGTGCAAGGCAGCGGCAGTGGGATATGGCAGGGGATGAGGGGAGTGGGATGCTCTGAGCCAGCCCTCAGCACTGGCAGAGCTTCTGCTCTTCAGGGACTGATTGATGCTGGACCTTCTCATCCATTTCTTATCCACTCTCCATCTCCTACACGCTCCAATGGTCTCAGTTCCTCCACAGCTCTGGATGCTGAGGGCATCATTCCCTGACTGCACTGTGTTTGAGGGCCTGGAAACTTTAATCAGGAATATAAATATTGAAAGGGGGGTGCCATGAAGAAGGACCCAGGCTCTTCTTGGTGGTGTCAAGGACAAGAGGCAATGAAGAAACTGATGCCCATGCCTGAACATGAGAGAGAAAATCTTTCCTGTGCAGAGGCCGAGCGCTGGAACTGATTGTCCAGAGAGGTGTGGAGTCTTCCTCACTGGAGATATTCCAGAGCCCTCTGGACACAATCCTGTGCCATGTGCTCTGGAAGTGGGACCAGATGAGCCACAGATGTCCCTTCTAGCCTGACCCACCCTGTGATTCTGCTGTGGAGAAAACAGGCAGTGGCATGTAAGGAATTTTCTTAAAGCCATGAAGAAAGGTCAACTATTGTGACATCAGCAACCCTAGGTAAATCTACTAGAATGTATTTAAAACTTTAATTCAAATTTCAAAGTGCTCCTCTACACCTGGGAACAGAAAAACAAAATACAAGCTTGAGACTTGCTCCCTCAAGAGCAATGCTCTCAGCTATACACAGTGAAATTTTCTGTTCTCCCAGAGAAACCTGTTATGTACTCCCTGGACAAAGTTTCACTACCTCAAGATGCCAAAAAATATTTTGACTCTACAGAAATGTGGAATAAAATCTTAAGTATTTTTTTAGCCACCAAAGTGTCAGGTAAATATTTTCTTTCTTTGCAATTATGCCATCAACAATTTCATTTTTCACAATATTTCCCGCTCTTTATTTCAGTATGTAATGCAACATACTTAGGCATGTGGGGTACAAAAATTCAGACGATCATTTGAGAAGGAGACTGAATTACCTCATTCAAGTTTTCAAAATAACTTCTCTGCATGATTTTGCCATCTGACTAGAGCTCTTATTGATCTTTTAACAGCATCAGACACTCCTGTTTGTATGTCTCAGAATTTTTAAATTATCTTCAAAATTTGAGCATCATGCTGGTGGGCACTAGGCTGGCTTCATCAGCGGGTGAAGTAAAGCACAAATCTCCAGGTACCAAAAGCCAGATGTGCCCAGGCAGATCTCACATTGATGCATGCCTTAAGGATTTTTAGCTCCTATTTTCCATGTATCTGTAGTTTTGGTGTGTAGCTCTAGGCTCCATATAAAGTGCTAAAAACCTCTGCTCCCAGGATTTTAGACAAAACAGTTCCTCTCAGCTGGAAAATCCAAGGACACTTTGCTGCCTCAGAGCCCCAAAATATGCAACCAACAGTGAATTGGGGGTAGCAAATTTGGGTGTTTGACATCATCACCTGAAGGTGTAATGGGAGGACTGAGGCTAGATATGTTAATGGACAGAACTTATAAAATGTGAAGAACTTGTGACTCGCTGTCCATTTTGGGTGTAGCCTCTCGATTAGGCTTTGTCTGCCCAAAATACACCTTAAAGGCCTTTAATAAATAATCTGTTTTTTGTTCTCCTGACTTTGTCTAACCTTTGTTTTGGCTAACCCTGTCACAGGCATCAAGACAGAGAAGAGCTGTTTGGATCAGAGTGAAGAGAGTTTGCTTCCTGCTGTTAGAAGACAAATACACAATGCTCCACGAAGAAGCAGGTGAAGTGCAATAAGCCCATTTTTTCTCTCCAGGCTCAGCCTTCTCCCACACACACCTTCTCTGAAAGAAAACAATGATTTTTAGGTCTCTGTATAATTTAATAAATAGTCAAGTTCCAGTTCAGTGGCAACAATAGATTTCAGACCACCTCTTGATAAACATCTTCTGAGGGCAAAATGATCACAAAATGTAATTGTTGCCTTTAAAAATGTACAATCCCCATGTGTGGAAGTGTTTTTTTTTTTACCAAAGATGTGAAAGAAACGTAGCTTCAGATACATCTCCTGCTAATAAAATAAATAGAGGTAATATAAAATAAAGTTACCATGTATGACTAAAAAGATTATGCTCATAACTCATTTTTAACCTCTTTAGGTCTCTATTTTTTGTCTTAAATTACATGCATTAGTTCAAATGCCAGTGTCAAGACAGACATGAAGTCTTTCCCTTTCTCTCTAATTTATCTTCATGACTCATTTGCCTATAGAAGGAGTTTATTGCAATAACTATGGGATAAAATATATTCACTGACTGCAGTGATAAGGATTCTAAAAAACATATGTCTGTATTTGCTTTCAAATAAAAGAAGTTCTGAAATGTTTTCAACAAGCTTAAATTAAGTAAAGCCTTCAGGAACTTTAGTTTGACTGACATCTTCAGCTCCAATCTGAGCTCCAATACGAAGTCAGGAGGGGAGACACTACAAGACAGATCTAGAAGGGCTCCAGGCACTGCTCAGACCTCTGGAGCTCCTTCATCCCATCTTGATGGGGAAATCCCTTGCTGGACAGCACACATGGTGCTTTCGATGCTGCCTTAATTGCTGCCAGCAGATGTCTGCACAATTTTTGTCCAAAAGTCACGCAAAGACCCCAAGAAGATGTACAGGTGACAGTGAGGAGCAGCCATGGCGGAGCTGCCTTCGCTCTGGGAATGGGGAGGAATTTCTATCTTCCCCCATGGACTCAGCCCCTCAGCAGGGCATGAATTTGACATTCAACCTGCACATTTCAGGTCTCTGACTCTGTCCCTGAGCACCAAATCCACCTTATGGTGTTTCTGAGGGCAAATTAAATTGACTTAATTCCATTCTTGGTCTAGCAGTTCCTGTTGCTTTGCTCAGACTCCCTTTCCAGGCTTTAGACACCACACGAGTGCAGGCGCCTCTGACCTTTGGGGGAGAGGGTTTTAGTTGCACAACCTGTGACCCTGACAGCGAATAGGACTTTATGTGGGGACCTGAACTTTGTTCTTGCTGTTTAAATCACTTGAAGCAGATTTATACTCTGCAGTGTCATTGCTGCTATCAAGTTTTCTCCGTGCCCTTCGCCACCACTATCAGATAATTTTTATGCATCAGGTTTTAAAGTGAACTTAACATTAACTAAGCGTTCCTTTAATTACCATCTCCATAAAAGGGTGGTTTATATATAGGTCATGGATTGCTGGTATCATTTGGGGTTAGATCAAAGCTTGTGTAAGAGATAACAACAATCTGAACATGATACTACCTTTGGAGAACAAGTATTATAGATCACAAAGCCTGGCTGCAGCTCGAACAGGACTTTAGAAGTAGAACTGCCATTATAGGAATATGGGGAGATCAGTGGGGATCATTAGTGAAGACATCAAAACAGCAAAGAAGATTTGATCTGGGAAAGAGCAAAGCCTGGTAGAAACACCGGCAGGAATAAATAATCCACTTATAGCCATCAAGCTCCAGCCAATAACAAAAAAAACCAAAAAACCAAAAACCCAAAAAACAAACTAAAAAAAAACCCAACCAAAAAGCTTTGCTATAATTAGATCAGAGAAATTTATCATGCCCTCTCACTGTCTGTCAGGTAAAGCAGCATTGGGAACCTACAGAAAGTATCCAAAAAGAAGTAAAAATTGTTCTTCGCTGCAACTCCTGTACAGGATGCAGTGAACTGAGGCCATGGGCACAGCTTCATCTCTCTCCTAGAAAACTGACTGCTTCACTTAACACCTAAAACCCACAGCACTCCTCCTGAGAAGCAAATTCAGTGCAGGGGTTTGGGATGAACAACCCTTTCTGCCAGCCCTCCCCTCCCAGTGCAGCGACCCTAGCTCTTGGCAATCAGACCCAGCCCTGAGTGCCACCAGGCAGAATTCAGTCACACAGACACAATTCCCTACCCCTGTCAGGTAGATGAGCTGAGAAGGACAGAAGAGCTCATTTCCAAGGTGCCATTTCTTGTTTTAAAGTCCTTCACTGGAAGTTACCCCATAGATTCAGCACATTTTCTGGTGAAAAATCAGGGATTTTTCCTGAAAAAGGGGTCACATTCTTGTAGTAAGTGCATAATGTTAATTGCCTGATTTTCTTTTTGCAAACCCAAACGGAGGATCTCAGATCCCAACATCATGCTCATTCCTAAAACTGACTTAGAGGAAAGTGCATCACTTTTCCTCACACAATTACCTAAATTTGGATGATCAATTGTTAGAAATTGGCCAGAGCAATGCATTAGCAGATTTTGTAATTAAGAGCTGTTAATAAATTGGTTAAAGTTAAAATCGTGAGAACTGTTAATAACTTCATTGACCTCTGGCGTAACTATACTGTCTCAGCAGTATTTATGATAGTGACTATTGCTTATCTGGTGATATCAAACATTCTCCAGAATACTATTGATTACTTCTGCTTTGTGCAACTTATTAACATACTAAACTTTTTGACTGCTTCAGAGAAAAACTGTCTTAATCTGGATCTAGATTTTAAAAAACTTCTGAAGTGAAAATAACCTCTGATCAAGTCTGTCAATGTGCTTCCTGTAAAACAAAAAACAACAGAGTGCACCACATGATGAAATCCACCAACACCACCTTACGCAGTTTCTCAGAGCTCTGTTTAGCAGTCGTCACCTCCAGCTTAAAAAAAAAAAAAAAATTGTTCCATACAGTCTTGGGAGGCAAATGGAAATCCCTGCCTACACATACTTTCCTGATGAATAGATGTGGATGCAGCACTCACATGCACAGGGCAGGCAGTGTGAGTCTGCAGGGCCTCGCAGGGTTATCCACAATATGAGCCGAGAAAAGCAATCAGAGTTCAATTTGTAGCGCCAGGGCAGCAGAGAGGAAGGACAGGAGAGCTGCTCTCAACTGAGCTGCCTGCTCCTTGCCCTGGTGATTTATCCTGAGCCAAAATGCCCAGCACAGATGAGAGATTTGGAGCAGAGGGCGGCAGCTGTGTTTGTGCTCTGCCTTTGGCACACCCTCCAGGACAGGGCTGCACTCCTGGTGCCAGCACAGGTGCCCCGAGAGGGTGGCAAAGTCCTTGCTGTCACCAGCCCGTGTTTTTCCTCGTTCCTGCACAGAGCTGAGCGTGGGAAGCAGCAGCAGGCAGCTTTGCAGGTACCTTGTGCTCCTGAGGCATTAGAAAAATACATTGCCTGTTGTCTCTCCTCTTAACGAGTCATTAAAGAGAGAGGGAGATTGGTGCAATTTTCCAAATATTTTTGAGGTGTTTCTGAAGGAACTGTAAACATGGTTTTTTCATTCCTGTGAGCAGTGTTATGAGCTACAGGTGCCATTACAAGTTCAACCCTCATCTTACACCTGTGAGAAGAGGACTGAGGGAAAAAACCACACATGGGAATGTTCATTTACTTTGTGTTGATGGAATTGAAGTCACCTAATGCCAGTCTGGACAAGCAGGGCTCCATCAGCAATGCCCACCAGGGCTATTTCTCCCCAGGAAACCCCTGTGGCCACCAGTCTGGGCAGCCAGTGACAGGGGAGGCAGCAGGGACAGGGGACAGCATTGTCAGCCCAGGGTGACGTGATTCCCACCCCAGGGTTTGGCAGTGGAGGCATCTGGCTGGCAGGAGTGATCCCCAGCACCTCCGTGTGCCTGCAATGCATTTAAAAGGGACTGGAAGAAAGGCAATGTCTCCAAAAGCTAATTTCCACCCCTCCTGGGGAAGCCTGTGGCTTCTCCACCTATTGCAGAGTCTGGGGGGGACAGCAGAGGCCAAAGTGCCCAGCCAAGACACAAGGTGAAAGTGCCATCAGCAAGAATTCTGGCTGTGGATCTCACTTCATGTTTTTCTGTACCCTAATTTCCCTTTCTGCACTTTTCCTCTTGTCTACATGGCAGAGCCACTCAAGGCAAATTCCTGCAGCTTCGCCAGCCTCTAGTAACTGGGGGTGCTTGCCTTGCCCAATGCAAGACGTCATCAAAGATTATTTCTGTGAATCAACTGCACAGTGCTTAAGTAAGCAGATACCTTACTTGGTGCTCTTTGGATTTCGACTTCTGGCAGGTTTGAATTTTACTATCTTGAACGTCATAGAGCTATCAGAAGGAGCCTGCAGCAATAAACAAATCATTGTGTTTGCTCTCTGGTGTGAAAGTACACTTTCTGAACTGTGGGGGCCTCCCATATGTGAGGTTTCATATCTGCCTGAACCTTTTACCTGCAGGACGCTTTGTGTTTGCAGGCGTTGAAGTTTACACAGTGGTGAATCACAGAGTCCTTTGAAAGGAGAATTTTACCTCCTCTGCAATTTGACTGCGTTTCCAATATATTTCTAAAGAAACAATACCTAGATATATTTTTCTTCCTGAGAAAACATATATGTGGTGAGGGCATGACTACCAAAATGAGATTCCTGGAAAGAGAATGAATAAACAAAGGTGCAATAAAGTATTAGGTACAAAACTCCTGTGTATTTGTGGGCTAGGACATGGGTATTAGTGTGAACCACTCCCAGAATACTTTGTTATATGTTTTTCTATGCCTATTTAAACCACCAGCTTGTGGAACATGCTTGTTTTAATTCCAGTAACTCCTCTTTTCTAGTTTTTGTTTGCCATCTCCTCAGACTCCTTGTATGTCTGGCATGTGCTGATCACATTCAGATCTCTTAGTGACTAATCTGATGGGAAATAATCCCATTTATTAAATAATATTCTATCAGGATTATGCTAGATGTTTCTGTCTTATTTTCAACAGAAGAAAAATATCTGTTCATGTATTATGTCATGTAATTTGGATGCTGATGGAGTAAAACATATTGATGATCTGCATGGTATTGTTTGCTTGTTTGTTTGTTTTCATGGAGTTTTCCCTCTGATGGGAAAAAACCCACAATGTAGTAGCCAAGGGCAAGCAAAACAGCTTGCAGGGAGGTGTGACAGAGCTGTTCCTGACTACCAGAGCAGCTGTGGGTCAGACCCACAGGGTGTGCTCACTGCTGGGCTCCTCATCTCCAAGCCTAGGGGAAAAGCTGCATCTCCTCTTTGCATGGTTTTGGCTTAAGCGCCCAGATGGACCGAACGGTTTCAAGCCTGCTGTATGTGAAAATGAATTACTAATTTATTTCCAGGACAACCATAACCAAAAGAACTCCTTATTGTCACGGCCAAGTAAGGAGAGAGTGGCTCTGAGTTCAATGCATCTCTCCTGGTTGATCTAATGAGAAGACATTTGGGTTGTCAGTACAGTTCAGGAAGGGGGTTGTGTTTCACAGGCAGAATTTATTCTGTTTAAATTGCTTTTAGAGGTAAATGTGTGGCAGCAGTAGGCAATACAAATATACAAAAACCAGAGAAAAAATAAAAACTTTGCTTTGGAGAAAACTCTGACTGGAAAGGAAATGCCATGGAGCAGATGAGTTCCTGCACAGCATGCAGGGATGCTGTCCCCAGGTTCACTGCAGAATACAGAATGATGATATGCATGAGCACAAGAGACAGGATCAGGGCTCCTACTTATGTTTTTATGCACTTCAGTGCTTCTTTGGCATAGCTGAGACTTGCAAAGGGAATTGTTGAGATCCCAAGAGAAAAATCTCCCATTCTGTCATCCCCAAGACAGATGTGCTGATTGTATTGCTCCCTCTGGGAAATTTCCTCCTGAGCCCATCACTAAGTTTGTCTAAATGAAAAAAGATGGTCTGGATTTTAGCTTGAGACGTGTGGACAGCTCAGGTAACTATCCAGCTTTCATGCTTCTAGTTTGACCTGCATTTTGATGGTTGCCATCAACCTGCTAAAATTGCAGCACAAAATCTATCAGACAGGAGTCTGTGCAGTGAGCTCTTGACAGTGATGACTATAGCCAAAAATCTCCTTCTCGTTCCCAGATCCTTTAACAGAGGAATTGTTTGCGTATAATTTGTTTCTTTTTTATTCATACACACATATGCACACATGGGCACACCAAATCCTTAAGGCTCAAGCACGCATCAGTCTCTGCTTATCAGAAATTTAGAATAAATGGAGTTCACATGTTAAGTCTACTTCCACAATCCATTACACCAGAAGCTGGCAAAGCCTTTTAAATGAAAATGCTATTTCAGAAAAGAAAAGAAAAAAACTATTAAAAATAAATCAATGCATTAAAACCCAGAATATTTAGATAGGTAACAAATGTGTTTTCTGGCTATCTAGCAGCAATCCATTCCAGAAGGCAGTGGGTATTCTTAAGCACCTGTGAAAGAAAAAAAAAAAAGGAGCGAGGATGTTTTTTCTTGTACAGGACTGTAGCTATGGTGGCATAAATATAGAAAACCTCAAAATCCTGAAGTACCTGTTAAGTATTAACTGATAAGTTAATTTTCCAAAAGTAATTTCTGAATTTTATGAATTTTTTTTGCAGCTATTATACTTTTTTTAGCACAAAAAATGTAGCAGTTAGCTGAACTCTTTCTTCTTTCCATGAATAGCAGGTAGGCGCCTGCAACACCTACCGCAAAAGCGAGAAAAAAGCAATTTCCCTAAACCTTTCTGGTTTGTGAAGGTTGCATAGGGTGGGCAGGGCTAAAATCTAATGATGGAGTTGGTGATTCAAAGCTGCAATCCAAACGATGCAGGGCCATAGGGCAGCATGGTTTCTTGTGCTGTTTAGCAAACACAGCTCATGGCACAGGTTTTATCTCATGAGAAGGACAGGCCTGGTTTGGGGCCAGCTGGTGGCCACTGCCGTGCCCTCGCAGCAGCTGCTGCAGGAGCAGATGTGCAGCTCTGGGGGAGCGAAACACTGCAGGACACACCCAAACTGACACAAAGTCAGGCTTTATGGCAATTTCAGCCTTCCTCATTGATAAAGGTCAGAGTTCCCCCCCATTGCTCTGCATTTTCATGCATCTCTGGCCAGCGTCCATGGGAGAGAAAAGCTGAGATCCAAGCATGGCTCATCTCACAAGAGCCAGCATGCACTTTTCCCCCTGGAGGTGTAGCAGTTCCAAGCAGTGGGTTTGGTGAGGAGGAGGAGGAGGAGGGCAGGGGTTGACCATCAGATACCTGATGCCTCAGAGAGACTCTGCACCCTTTTTACCTCCCTCTCATCATGCTCTGGAAGCGCTATCAGGAGCATTTTTGGAGCCCAGCTGACTCTGCATGTGACATTCTCCTTGCCCAGCTGCTCCAGCCCCTCTGACATTCTGTAACCCATGAGAAATTACCTCTCCGTGGCAAGACGGTCACTCTCCAGCTGCCCATGAAGGCCAGGCTGGAGCCATCTGCTGATGTTTATGCCTGATGACCACAAGTGTAGGCAGGGGACAGAAGGGACCATGTGTACCCCCAAATCACAGAGTACACACAGTCTTATTCTCACAGCTTCCAGGACTGTGGGTGGCATATATCCAAGCACCATCAGACAGGTCCTGCTGTAAAGAAAAATTGGCTCAAAGATGTTTGGAACAAAGGAGAACCATTGAAAGAGAAGCGGTAATTGTGCTATTTCTTTTGCTGTGTTAGTGAAGTTACAGGTTCAGTTTCTTCTCTGCAGCTCTGGACAGCAGAAGCTCACTCCTTTAAAACCAGCACAATCCAAGATTTCCATATAATCTTAAGGACTTGCAATCCAAAGCTTTAAAGACAAAGTGTCATAACCTTTGGGTTTTTGGTGGAGGCAGAAGAATTGGCAGTTTAGCATCTCAGTTGTATGGAAAATCCAACAGTTGTAGTAACATTGAGAAAAGCATGAAATTTTGGGTGTGGCTCTAGGAAGGCAAATCTTGAATCTTCAATGGTTGTTTTCTTTATTCTTCTTTCTCTAGTCAGGCCTGAGGCAGCTGGTACAAAAACACAGCATTTCCAGTAGTGTATTTATGATTTCTCTTCAAGTAAAATTTATGTAAAAATGTATGGCACTCTGAGGAACAAGCTTCTGGAGACAAGATGCTTTATGACAATTAGAAATACAGATCTCCTTCCACACCTACGTACTGCTTGTACTAATACCCTCCCCTAATAAATGCTTTCCCTCTTTTTCTTTCCACGCCAAAACACAGGCTGGGTGACATATGAAGTATTTGTACCATGTTTTCAAATACCTTATGCAAAATCCAGTTAACACACAGTGTTGGCACTGTAAAATGTGGTATAAACCAGGTGTTGCTTTCCCAGAAGGGACAGACAAACAGCAGGATATATCCCAGCAAAATCAGGCTGCCAGGCCCCCTGGACACTGAATTTGTCACTGTGTTCTTTTATCTCTTTGTCCCTTACCTGCTCCTCACACAGTGCTGGGGGACAGGAGCCTGCCAGTGCCACCCTGCTGGTCCTGTACAAATGTCATGGAACTGGGACAGAGGACAGGTCCACCTACACTGGTATTACCCTCTTGAAGTGTTCTTGCCGCAGGTTTGACAAGCTTCCCGAGGCTGCTGATCTCACCAGCAGCACAGCACATTTCTGGGCTTTGCTAAGTTGTTAATTGAAATAATGGCATTTAACTCCTTTCCTTCGGCGAGGGGTAACGGAGACATTTTGAAAACGTGGCAATGAGCAGGAATGTGACAGATTTCATACTCTTAAACATGCCAGAAAGGGTTGTATCTACAAAGATTTAACCTGGATCGTGACGTTTCCCAAGGGGATTTACAATCTCAGCTTTATCTGGAGAGAGAAAGGGAACAGGGTGTGTGCTCCTGTGACAGCCACCATCGCAGCAGTGGATTATATTTAGATATTCAGAGATAAAACTGTGAGCTGGCTAAGCTTAACCTAAAGAATTAACATCAGGGGATGTCGGTGCTCCTTATAACAGACCTTGAATGGTGGATTACAGATATCTCACAGGCTAAGAAAAATAACATTCCTGTGGCCCAACAGAGCTGGCTTGAATTAATTCTCCTGCTTCCAGAACACAAATGCAAGACTTGGTGGTAATCCCTAGATGCCAATTAAAAGCAAAGAAGATATCTAAGCCTAAACTGTGACAATAAAGGGTCACACAGTAATAGGCTGTCACTCCACTGCCTGTTCCTCTCCAGCTTCTGGTACTTGACTCCCACATTTGGAGACAGAATTTTTAGCAGGGCCTGTTGCAATAGGACAAGAGGCAAAGGTTTTAAACTAAAAGGGGATGGACTCAGATTAGGTACAAAAAAGCAATTTCTTATGATGGGGGTGGTGAAACACTGGAACTTGTTGCCCCGAGAAGTGGTGGATCCCCCATCCCTGGAAAGAGCCAAGGTCAGGTTGGACAGGGATCTGAGCAACTTGATCTAACTAAAGATGTCTCTTCTCACTGCAGGGAGGTGGACTAGATGGCCTGTGAAGGTCCCTTCCAACCCAAACAATTCTATGATCAGGCTGGACTGTGTGATCTTCCAGCTTGGTGGGTGCTCAGTCTAAATTAATTGAGTAGTTAATTCCTGTAGATAAAGAAAAAAAGTTGTTTCTGTGTTAGACATTATTTTACAACTTTGATGTGCTCTAAGATAAACACCCTGCAGAACGTTTAATATTGACAGAGACTGTCTGGGGATATTTTAGGCTGGTGCTGTGAGATTTGCACATTCCCACAAGTGGATACTCCAGGACAGTGAATGCTGCAGACAAGAAGCAATTAACTGGGTTTGGCTGGGGCTGGGCTCTGTCTCTGAGCCTCAGCACTCCCCTGAGCCAGGGAAAATGTGTGGATCTGGGCAGGGGTGCCTGGCATGGCCAAGCTCAGGCTGCTGCAGTGCATGGAGAGAGACAAGAGCAAGGAGGAGGCTCTGGAGAAGGACTTGTGGGCAGGCACAGGAAACTGCCTGGGCATTTCGGCCTGGTTATCTTTCAGTGCTGAGAGGAATTAGTGCTTCCTCTGCAGAGGGAACAAAGAACTAATTTTCACACCCAGATTTCTGTATTTCATGTGTGGTCAATTAAAGTGGTCTAATCTCCTGTTTTGAGGTTCTTGGTAATGTTTGACTCATGGGAAGAGCTCTATTTGGGATAAACAGGTGTAAATATTACAAATTGGCATTTATCAGGCTATGCTGAACCAAGCCATTAGCTAACTGAGAAACAGTATGCCGTGAAGTAAAATTCAAGTCTGCGTTTCCAACAGAGCAAGCTGTTCGTGCAAGAGGACAACAGAATTCACAGAGGTTGGTTAAAGAGCAGGAGCTTGATGGGAAAGAGCTTAGAAAAAGCACTGGCACATTATTTGGTGTGCACATCTCAAATGCTTCAGCACTGTTGAAGCATTTTGGGAAATGGTTGTTCTCATGTCTGTTGAACTGAAGAAAAGATACAAGTCCTCTCATTTTCTTAGCTTTGGGCATGGAAATTAGGCTGGGCTGACCTGCGGGTGTTGGGGGACACAGCTGCTGAAGGTCAGAGCACAGCCAGGCACCTGCAGAGTCCCCACACAGCAAACCTTGGGGTGTCTGTGGGGTTACTCCCCCAGGAGAGCCCAAGGCAAGGAAGAATAGAACAAGGAGTGCAGGATCAGGTTCTTGCAGGTGCCCTCTCCTCCTCAGCTCCCTGCTTTGTGCCCAAGAAGGAGCAGTGCCCACCTGTGCTGGCAGAGCTCCATGCCCAGGGGTTTGGCAGGGCCAGGGGAGTCACCTCATTGCTGCAGTGAGGAGCACCTGGGGTCCCACATGCTCTGTGCTAATTGTTGCTAATGAATTGCTGAACTAAAAAGGCTTAAACTCCGTGATTTGGATCAATGTCCACTACTCATTCATCAGTGGACACCACCAATAATTTCAAGCTTCATTAGGCACGCAATTATGCTGAAACACCTATTTCCCATGCGTGACTTGGACTACCAAGAAAGGGGAGTAATGCAGGAAAAAACCAAAGCCTCTGAATTTGCACAAAGCAAAAATGTTTGTGGCAGAAGAATGCACAGATCAATAAAATATTCCACAGCTGCAACCAACCTGGGGCTTAAGATACAAGCAAAAGTCCTAATGATGGAGATTCTTATTTAATTGAGCAATGAAATGACTAGAAAGCCCAACAAACACTGCATCAACATCAGTACCTGTAGAGGTGTTTTCTCTTGGCCAGTTGGTTTGTTTATTGCAGGTGATCTGCTCCTCCTCTAGGGGCATGGACGGGAGGTTTGTTGGGCTTGTTTGATGGTTGGCCTCTGTTGGAAGAGGTTGTGAGGGGAGAAATTAGCACAGGTCAGTGTTAAAGGGCAGTAGGAGCTCTAGAGACATGGCCAGCTTATGCAGAATTTGTTTGGCATTACTTCCCAAATTTTTCTGTTGGAATTAATAAGATGGACTGTGAGAGAAAGGCTTCCTTAAATCAGCATCAGACCACATCTAGTTGGAATATGAGTGGAAATAGAGGCAAAATGCACCACGACAAGAGGTGGTCTGACACAGTTGCTACTGGAGTCCTTTTCTGAAATGAGAAGAAACAGGATGAGGTTTTCTCCCTGTGTTAGGAGAAATGCTGGGCAGTTAAAACAAGTATGGCAAAGACACCTGAAGCAATCTGTAAAGCAAAGAGCCTCAGAGAGGATCATCAGGAAGATGCAAAGTGATAAAACTGAAAAGCTGACCCAAGACTTCTTTTGGATTTCACCGATGACTGATTAAATTGTAGCTTTGGTATTTTAAGTGCCACAGCCTCTGCAGAGGCCTGAGGTGTGCTATCAATGCCCTGTGCAGGGTCAGGCAGGATTTTGCTGTCACACAAGGGCAAGGCAGCACCTGCCCAGAGCTCTCCAGAAAAAAACTTGCTAAGGTAAATTAGTTAGAAAATATCAGAAATAACAGTTGAAAATTGCTTTTACTTCAGAAATTTCCATCACTTCGTCCAAGTCTTAGCACACAAGCATGTCTTTGACATGGGTCAAGAAATATCCTCACACACTTTCCTTAACCCTGGCTTTGAATATCTTCAGGGCTTTTGTGACTGACGACTCCTGGCTCTGGAGAAGCTGGAACAAAAGGCACAGATCAAAGGGCTGGACAGCCTGAAAAGCCCATTTCCAAACTAGGAAGACAAATTGAGTCTATTTTTTGGGGCCATATGGTGTCCACAGAAATAGAATAACAAATGAGATGTCTTTTAAATGTCAAATTTCATTATTTTGGATGGATGCATAGTAATTTATGTTTAATATTGTGAACAACGTGCAAAAATAAAGCACCTGTGTAGTATGCATACATATACCTAAACAGAGTCGAGATGATCAGATTAAAAATATAAAACAATAATAAAAAAGGGATTTAGTATTGCCAAGTTTATCAACCCTTTGTCCTATTATCTTTCTCATGGTGACCTCCCAAGCCTCTCTTTTTCTGTTGTTCTATATTTTCACCTCAAGTGCAGATCCTGGCACTGAGTGTGGGGAAAGCAGCCACATGCTTCACCATTTGTAGATACACATTGTGTCAAAGGATCATTTTTAAGGTGAGGACAGGATTACAAAGCGACATTAAAAACTAGTAAGTAAGCTCTTAAAAGGATTTGGAGCAAACTTGGAAGGACTGAGTCAGCAAACAGCCATGAATGCAAATGCCCTCAACTTTGCTTTTCCTTCCCTGAAATTAAAAGAAGCATGTGTGAACTGAAAGCACTTTGCTGCACTGAGCCTATTAAAGGAATTACAAAATACCCAGGTCTGCTTCACTGTTTTGAACAGGAGAAAGGGAAAGCAATAATGCACACCAAAGAGACCGAGATAGAGCAAACAGAATGTAAAGGTTCATGTAGAGGTGATCAGTAACTCACCGCTCCCTCTGCTTATCCAGAAAATATGAAATCTGTGGATAATCACCACATGCATTTGCTGACTTTTGTTTCCCAAACATACCAAAGTGTGCTATAAATGAGAATATATAGCAGTAATTACATCCACAGTGAGCTGGAAAGTAGGAACCTTTTGACCTTGCACCACAGAAAAGTTGCAGCGAAGATTTTAGTTTCGAGGCAGAATGGGGCAGGGCCCAGAAGAGTGTGATGAGTGCTCCAGAATTTCTAAGGAGAGTTATGGATTATTTCATGGCCACAAATGTCTGGGACATGTGTTCTATTTTTTTGTCCAAAGCCCTTTCTTTTCTGTACACTTTAATCCCTTCCTCTAAAATGGATCAGCCCAAATGCACACAGATGTTCTCTGGGCCAGGCAAAACAAGATGTCAGTGCTTTTCAGTCAGGTGGAAAACTGACATTCCTGATGTACTGAAGAATTGGGAGCTTGAGAAGCAATACTCAGAAGCCCCCAGAAGAGTCTTAGACAAACCACATTATGCAATGGGAAACCTGGCTATGTTTTTTTATTGATTTATGCAAATACAGGATTTATAGCCACACTGGTGATTTGTTGTTCAGCTGTACAATGATTAAGAGGAGCAATAGATTTTAACCAGAGTGTCAGCTTGGGTCTTTCATACCTCTGTTTGGCTATTATATAGAACAGTGAAGACACTGAAATAAATTGTTATTGCCTCTGATATGCAATAAAGGCCTTGGGAAGAGCCTCTGTGCTTGAGGAGGGTTTCCTACACTGAAAAGTGAGTGTTTGTACTGGAGCTGTTTCTGTGGTGCCTTCTTACCCCTTACATTAGGGAAAAAATAACTCAGTGTAAAATGCTTACAGGTCCCTCTAGCGCCATTGCTAAATCCTCCAGGCCTTCGTACTAATGTTCATTAATTTTTGGCTATCATCCTTCCAAGACCAGGGATTCTGCAGTGCTATTTCCTCGTAGTGCCCAAACTGCTTTCAAGCTCCAGGGAAGAGCTGCACAGATGCGCTGGGAGCTGGAGAGTTGCGCCCCCCGAGCCTAGGGGATTGTGAATAACAGCAGATCAACAGGATTTTCTCTTGAGATAGTCTTGGGAATTCTTGCACTCCTTTTCCGTGGAAAGATTAATTCAGTGGAGAAAAATATTGTCCACTCCTCTACCCCACCATTCTCCTTGGTCCCCTGCAGCCTGGGGCCAGGTGGGGTGCAAATTCCCTTGCTGCTGCTGGTCCCCAGTTCAGCATCCCAGAGTTGTCCAAGCACCTACGTCAAGATCCAGCAACATGAACCTTGCTAAGGCAACAGGAAAAATATTTGACAGGGCAGGGACACCCTCAGCCTTTCTAGCTTTCATGAGATGAGATCACAAGATTTGAACCAGTGTCTGAAACCTCAGACTGACTCCAGATTTCCTCCCTTGGAGAGTTGCTACCGAAGGGAGAGCTTCTTTCTCATAAGAGCTGCTAAACACCACATGCAATTTGAGTCTGCAGGACAGCTTTGGCAGGGCTTTTTGGTGTCTGAAACCAAAGTGCTTTGTCCGGCAGAGCTGCCTGGGAGACCCAGCGCCTTGGGTTTGAAGGCAGAGCCGGCATGGCTTGGGCAGATCCCTAATTAATCAGCAG
Source organism: Origma solitaria (assembly GCA_013397895.1). Classification (NCBI taxonomy): domain Eukaryota; kingdom Metazoa; phylum Chordata; class Aves; order Passeriformes; family Acanthizidae; genus Origma; species Origma solitaria. Next base: position 384,241 of record VZRL01006435.1, on the reverse strand, counting down.
AGCAGACTCGAGATTGGTTTTCCTGTGCCATTGCCCCGGGCAGGAGCTTTCTGCCTGTGCGAGCTGTGGGAAAGGCACCCGCGTCCCCCGCCTTGGGGGGCGCATACAAATAGATTCATAAATACACAAGTGAATGGATAATGGGGAAAAGAAAGGAAAAACAAGGAGCGATGTTTCTGCCAATTCTACCTGCGTGCGCCCTGCCTTCGCAAAGGTCGGGGTTTGCCTGGAGAGCAGCGGGTGGGCAGGATTGATTTTATATTTTTTTCATTTCCTACAGGAGTAGGAGTGCCTGGAGCTGCCCAGCGCCGGCCGCCCGGAGCCCGCGAGAGGGCGGCATCGGCTCGGGAAAGCCACCGGGAGCGGCGGGCACCGGGCCGGGAGCGGCGCCGGGAGCGCCCGCGGCAGCTCCGCGCATCCCCGCCCGGCACGGAGAGCTGGCTCTTTGCAGAGCCCTGCACACGCAGCGTGCGCCAAATGATAAACAGGACAGCCTCCATCCTCCCTGCCTCCCCGCCCCCGCTGCTCCCCGGAAAATTAATCCAGCGGGGCAGAAAGTAATTGCAGCGTTGAAGCTCCGATCCTCCTTCCCACACGCGTGGAGAGCTCCCAAAGCCGCGGCAGCCACATTTGAGGGTCCAGGCAGCTGTAAGGGCAGAGCGCTGTGAGCAGATGCGGTGCTGATGCGAGGGAAAGCATCCGCGCTCCCATGGCAACCGCGGGTCCGCGCCGGGAGGATGCTCCGCTCCTCTCCGCTCCTCTCCGCTCCGCTCCGTGCGCGGAGGGACCCCGCGCCCTCTGCTTTGCGCAACCCTTGGATTCTTTGGGTCACGGCAGGGTTTGTTTAGAGCTGGGCTCCTCCAGCAGGTGTGTCACGTTCGGTTTCATCCAGCTGCACCGTGAGCTGATTGCAAATCCAAACCTGCAAATTCGCTGTAAAATGTAAGAAAGTCAAATGATGTTTCGTCTGTACCTTTCTCACTTAGGAATCTGCACTGTTAGATTTTTTTTTCCCACCCCTCTCCTGTGGCAAGCAAATAGAAATGGAATTATCCCCATTTTGTTATTCCTTCAGGACACACAATGGGATCCATTTGCTTTTCCACAGATGTCTGTGTCTTCCCTTGATGTCTGTCTTTACAAGGAAAGAGATCCAGTCTCAGCTAATTGCTTATGAAAACCCACTAAATAAAAGGCAAGCCACTTTGTTTTGTCCCCTGATTTAGAAGGACAAACTGCAGGAAAAATCCCACAGATCATTCATCACTTCTGATTGTTCTGTACATTAGGACAATAGCTTGGTCTGCCTGACTCCAGACTGTGACTCCACTGCTCCAAGGTTTGGGTCTTTTTAAATGACAGTAGAACCCCTCCCTCTCCCTTGCAAAGTGATTGCCTGAATCATGGCCTCAGGGATTACCTGAGTCTATGGGCTCAGGATATCTGTTGACTCAGGGACCCATTTCTTTTTCTTTTTTTGCTGTGGCTGCACCAGCTCTCCTATTTCCATAAGCTTGCAACAGTTCCAGTGCACCCCTAGAAAGCACAGCCCTTCTGCATCAATTCAAAAGCATGCAATTTTATTTTCATTGTGTGACTTTCTGTATTTATATAATTCATCTATTCTAAAACACTAAAATTGCTTCCTTTCTATTTTTCTGGTCTCATCCCTACCCAATCAGGTATAAATAAAGTTTGACCTCCTAGTTTAGCTGGTGAGCTGTGTAATCCTGCTGCAAAGAGTCCCTTGGCAATCTGCAGTGCCCCTCTGTGTATACACACACACATCCGTGCACACACCTCAGCTCATTTTTTCATGCTCTACTTTGCATTTTTTGGGATGCAAATGCTGCGCTGGCCTAAGAACTAAGTGTTGCAGTCTTTTGTATCTATGGAAAATCAGTGGTATATTAATCAAAAATCAAAATAGCTTAATGCCAGGAAAAACCGTGAGTTGGAAACCACGTCCAAAGAGTTGAAAAATAGCCACAGATTTTTACAGCAGCTTCCTTTTCTGTTGTGAACCACGTGAGTTTTTTTGATGGGTCATCTGATATTCTCACAAGGTCCCTGTGTCCAACATTGACACACACAGATAGAGACAGTTTTCTTCAGTTTAGTAGACAACATTGCACTTAGATAAACGGCTTACAAGATTTTGTTTGCTGCACCCAGCTGCATTACACCAGACGACTAAATGAGTCTCCTTCGAGGACAAAAGAAGGTCATATGTTCCTTTAATTGAAATTGCTCTTTTGGAATGGCACAAACAACCAGAGAATGAGCACAGAATTGTTCAATTTCTGTTGCATAGAAGAGAAAAATGCACTGCTTTTCCAAAATATTGTAACTAATACTTTTAAAATCTGCATCCCTTCCTTGTCCAGTTTACATCTGTGTTTTAACACAGCATCTCTGTGATCTAAAGTTAATAATTTTTTGATAGAAATGTATGATTTTGGTAATTTTTAATTTATATTGTTAATATCCTTTCTCTCAGAAGAAATTTCATTTTTCTCATGGACTTACAGTAGGTAATTTCTGTTGCTCCATGCAATATGGAGCAGGAAACAAGGAACACAGCACAGCTGGCTGGGTGAGATAGCTGTAAATTCAACCTCCTCTGTAACTTCTCTTAACGGAGATGGTAAAAAGCAGAGCTTGGGGCTTCAGGGTCCAGTGGTGTAGCTTGTGTCAATCCTGTGCATTCAGAGCCTGGGCTCTTGGCTCTCTGAAGCACATTCAGGCAGAGCCACACTGCAAAATGCATGGAGGAAGGATGGCTCCCAACAAAAGACTGCAGAAAAACAGTGATTGTTTTGGGTGTTGTCTAGACAGTCCTACTGTCTGCTAGAGACCTACAAAAGTGAGAAGTCTTTTCCCATCCTGGCAAAGCACAAAAGCCCACAGACAATAACACACAGCGTAACAGTCCCAGGGATTCCAATCAAATTAAGCCATGTGCTCACAAGCTCTGCTGATCTGGAACCAGATCACTTTAGGTTGCTTTAACCTCTTCACAGATCACAAACACTGTGAAAAACGAAGTTCACTCTCCTGTTGAAATTTAAAAGTTTAATAAAGGACAATAGGGGACAAAAACAATAAAGCAAAGAGACAGCACTGGGTGCTTGGCCCTAAGCCAAGAAGCGCACCTGCCATTGAGGGAGTCGCCTTAAATACTCTTTGTCAGCCTCATGCTTAGTCATCATGTATAGGCTTTTCTCTGTGGTGGTCTTCTGCCTAGTCATCATGCATAGGCTTTTGTCCGTGGTCCTTGCATCTGGTTGTGGCTGATAGCCAGGTATCAGTGGCAGGTCTTCTCTGTGCTGTTCTTTGGGTGTTATCCGGTCAGGCAGGTAGTGTGGTTAGTAAAGGAAAGTCTTTTAAACTACTTTTATTAGTTTTTTACTATATCGAAATCTAGCTCATAACAGAAATTAAAACATTGGTTATATACCTCTATCTTTATGACAAGACAACTTCTATAAACAGAATAAAATCCTACACATAATGAATATCTGCGCAAAGCCANGAGCAGCGATGCTCTGAGTGGTGCCTGCTGAGGTGGCTCAGGCTCATACCGAGCTCAGAGTGTGGCTCTGGCTCTCAGCACGCCAAGGGTTAATTATGGTGCTGGGCTATGATTTGGGACAATGAAGTCCAACTCAGCAGAGATCTTGGCCAGCCTCTGCTGACTTTGAGAAGGATGTTCCTGTGGCGTGAAAAAAGGGATCTTCTGCACGTGGAAAGGGATGGGCGTAAAAGGATCTGTCAGCAGCACTGTGTGTTTAGGAGAGAAGAGAAGAGAAGAGAAGAGAAGAGAAGAGAAGAGAAGAGAAGAGAAGAGAAGAGAAGAGAAGAGAAGAGAAGAGAAGAGAAGAGAAGAGAAGAGAAGAGAAGAGAAGAGAAGAGAAGAGAAGAGAAGAGAAGAGAAGAGAAGAGATGAGATGAGATGAGATGAGATAAATTTGGGCTGGCTTAGAGCCTGCAGTCCGTGGCGTGGCACCTGCCTCTGATGTGGCTGAATTCAGCCCACTTTTGTCACTTGGGCTTGGTTGACGCTAACAAGGAGCGTTATCAACACTGCCTGAGCCACCTTCCTTCTCTGCAGTACCTGCCACGGCCACTGCAGCTCCTCGCATGGACAATCTGTGCTTTGCAAGGATTTTACTGCTTAATCCCATTCTTTTTACTTGCACTGTGATATTTTTAAAATCTGAAATGCTAATGGGTGTGCTGGAGCTCTCTCCCTTCAGCTCCATGGCAGAGCTTACATGAAACACGTGGTTTTGTCCCATGAGGGTGCCCATCTGAAAATGGCATGAGCTCCACAAATGGTGCACTTTTATGTGAGTAAAATTATACACATTCAGCACTGGAAACCTGTCAGGGATTGTTGATGTCATCCATTCTGAAAGCCATTACAGCTCTGTCTGGGACTTCACTTTCTGGCAATTTGCAGGTATCTGTGGACCATGTCGAAACAGTCAGGTTCAGTTTCTCATGCTTAAAGCCTTTAGCTGTGTAAGGACCTGACTCCTCTTCAGCTCATTTTCATCAGACTGCATCCCAATAGATTTTTTTTTTCATTGGTTTGGCTTTTTTTGAGAGCCCTTTAATCATGTCTTATCTTCACTAGGGGACTGAACATTTGGTTTGGGAAATCTTGGGATGTGAATTGAATGTCTCATGGGCACCTGATTCAAGCCAAAACTATCCATGCAATGAATAAATATATCTGACCATTTATGTTTTAACGTTGAAACATGGTCAGCCTCAACATGAGCCAATGGCATTTATTTATCAAGGCTTGTAAGAGCAACCAATGATATGCAAGTCTCCTTTTTTATGTGCTGCAGGAACCCTTGAAATGCAATTTAGTGCTAAGCAGAAGTTCATGTTTTTCATAATTGTCACCAACTCTGGCAGCAGTAAAAAGGTGCCTGTTCAGCTCACCCATAACACTCTGATAGATACAGCACTAGAAACCAGAAATTAGCATAACATAATGTAACATGATATAATAATATGATACAAACCTGAGCGATAGAAAGAAATAAAAGAATGATCTCTGAAGACAAAGCAATATCCTGGCTCATTTTGCATAGCCCAGTGAATGGCTTCTCAGCCCATCTCCCCAGAAATTGGCAGAACAGAATTAGATGACAAAAGGGAAAAGCACGTCTGAAATAATAGGAAACATCCTATTTTACAGTCACTATCCAATCTATATTAAAATACAAGTATTTTCTCTTTTAAACTTGCATACCACATCAAAGTGTCACCTGAAAACTACAATCTAACTAGGAAAATTTGGAAACTCCCAGTAACATTGCTTTTTCCCTGCACAGGAAAGGAGGAAGGGATAAGGCTGGTCAGACCTTTTGCATTTCCTCAGTTTTCAAAGATCCCTTCACCACTTTGCCTCACCTCCCATATTCCAAATGTGTCCAGTGTATTATCAGCACAATCTCCTTTAATAAAATATAATCTACCTTTAAAGATTAGTTTTGCTTGCTGCATTTTACTGTGGTTACCTGCTACTTGCAGGCTGCTCTTCAGAGCCTTCAATGTTACACAGTCCACATCATCTAAATCTATATCAGCACTGGCTCATTGAATCTCTGTTAGTGTATTAGAAGAATAAAATATAATATCAAGAGTGCTTTAGACTTTGTTTTGTATGAACACTTTCTGGGATAAAAGCATCGGATGCCCCAACAAATGCACAATAAAACTCACATCAACTTTCCTGGTGCAGAATCAAGGCCAGAGAAAATCTTGAATGATTTGGTCTGCAGACCTCAGCCTATGAACACCTCACAAGACTCATCTCACAGATAATACAGATGAAGTGTTATTTCATCAAAATATGAAAGCTAGCGGTGAAGGAAAATTATTACACAGCGGAAGTGCTCAGAATGTGAATACTCCATCCAAAATCTTTTGGCATAGGTCTTCACTCCTCTTTTTTTTTTTTTTTTCCTTTTTTCTTTTTTTTTTTGGTCCTTGGGAGTGCCTGTTGCTTTGGTGACACTTTTCATGAAAGAATATCTTTGCTGCCATCACTGACAAGTGGTTGGTGTAAACTGCCAGCTCTTCTCCCTCACGTTAATGTGGAGACCTCAGCCCCCTAACAGAAGTCCAGGGAACTAGCTCAGATTTGGCAAGACTTCTGGAGAGCAGGATTTAACAGAGAGCAGAGCTATTTCAGTAAATCTTAAAATGTCTCAAAATTTTCCCAGTGAAATGGCACTGATATATGTTATGCCCATGGCAGTAGCATCTCTGTGATAAACTACAGATATATTTGATAACTTGAAATACCTTTGATACCTCCAGTTTTAATCTGATGTAGGATTATACTTTTCAATTCCCTGATAAAAAAAATCTCTTCATTTCCCACCTATGTGGATGTATTTTACTAAAATTACAGAGCCATTGGGCTTCATGCTATCAACACTCTTCAAAAGTTCAGTCTAAAGTCCAATAGTTCCCCAGTCATCCAGAGTCTCCTACCATTGAAAACCTAATGCATTTGTGTAAGAGGAAAAGACCCCAAACATACCAAAATAATTTATGTCAATTATAGGGAGTTCTAAAATGTAATAATTTTTACTTTTCTCTCTGTTCCAGTCATACTCAAAAAAAGGTGAGCTATAGAAGTGATGAAGCACAAAAGCAGTGTACATAATTTAATTGATTTTTTTACCATTACTTAGAAAATGAAATGTGACAGAAGACTTCTAGTGGGCCAACATACATGGTCCCCTTAGATGCTTGGGGATCCACCTACTTTTCCAGCCTGTGCAACCAGTCTGAGCCTGTGCTAGCAAAACTTGGTTTTCCCTCTCTGACTTTCAGCAGGAGAAAACTTCAGAATTGCATTTCTATGATATCTGTCAGAGAGCATGAGTCTGGTCCCTGCAGTGAGATCATACTTGGTCTCCTTTGAGTGCTTAAATTTTACTTTGAGCACCTGGGGTCACCCAGATATGAAAAGCTCTCCCTTGAATCTGCCAGAGCTCGGACTGAAACTACACCTCCCTTATCTTCAGCTGGAACCCAGACATTACCCAGCACTTATTTTCTTTTGGTGGAATTCAACTTACAGGATGTTTTATCCCTCTGCTTATGTGGGACACCCACACAAAAGTAGTCCCTGCTTCAGCAGGAATGTCGATCCATTTAGCTGCTGCTTTTCAAAAATAACATAATTCTGCAGGCAAATATTTATGGGAAAGCTGTCAGAGTTTCTCTGAGACTTTTTCAGATCGGAGTTACACTGAGGAGTAGAAAAATCTTGCAGTGCAAATTGGAGTCAGCCCATGCTATTATTATACAGACACAAGCAGACATATCCCACACGATTCTCTTATTGTTAAGCCAAACACTCCAATGGTTTAAGCATCTTGGTGATTATTTGCAAATTATTGACTCAGTCTCCAAATTCCGTTCATGCTAGGGAGACTTCCTTATAGCAGATCCTCCCTTAAAGCTGCAAAAGAAGATAATATGTTCCCTTTCTTGCTTTTCACTTGCTCAGGAGTGGTTACATTGACTGCTCAGAGTTCCCTTTGCTTTCCACCCCATGGCTGTGTGGATCTGAATGCAAAACTCACAGGTGAGTCTCTCTGCCCTCCTGGACAAGAGAGCTGCAGGTGCAGTGCCAGTCTTTTCCCACTGAACCCTAATAAAATTTAATTATCTGTAAAGAGCAGAGTGAAAAGCTGCTTCCATTTCAGCGCTGCAAGGTGTGCTCTCACTAACAGCACCCAGCCAAGGCTGAATCTGGGAGGGCTGAACTCCCTGGCTGGAGCCGGTTTGTTGGTCCTGCCTGCTCAGTGACATTTTTTCCCCGGTCTGTTCCATCTTTGGAAAGTCATCCTGCTTAGATTGGAAACTATGGAGAATCCTGTTTCCTCCCTGCTTGCAAATTGCCTTCTCTGGACTCCACAGATTACTGCTTCCCTAATATATAAACAGAAATATGGATGGTAAGTTCAAATGTGTACCATTAACAGTGAATGGTAATGAAGTCTATATTTATGAGCTGTGTCAAATTCTGATTTCATTACTTTGAACTCACTACCCTAAGGAGAAAATGAGTGTACTTATGGGCTTCAGAAACCTGAACATCTATAAAACAGTGAAAGAGTAGTGCTAGCATGATGCTTTCCAAGCCTTTTCCCAAGCCTCAGAAATCTTTCACATCTTTAACTTCACCAAAGAAATACATTGAAAAATACGTCTTCTTTTTATATAGTTTCCTCCTTTAGGAAAGAAAGAAGTTTAGGCACACAACTGTTTAAGATTCAACTTTTCTTAACTATCAACAGATAGTGAAACAGATGCTGATATGCAGTTCTTCCGCACCTGAAGATACAGAATTACAAACATAAAAGGAATAAGAAATGCTCCCAGCATGCAGACACTGCTGGTAATCAAGAGGTCTCACAGTCGTGCATACATTACTCTGTGAGTTAACGTGCACAGAGTCTTGGCAAGAGCTGTATCACACCTTTACCAAGGCGTGGTACCTGTGCAAATCATAAAACACACAAAAAACAAAATAAGATTGATCTATGAGCTTCAGAGCAGCCTCCGAACCAACAGTGCTTCTAGCAAAAATATATGGTTCTTGACCTGCCCCAGTTTTGGTCATCCCTGAAAACATTCCAATGGAATCTCCTGGGTGCTGTTGCCACTGTGTAAAGCTGGACACCCAATAAAATTAAATACACACATCTAGAAATAAGAATGAATACGATGAAATAAACAGCAGAAAATATGGTAAAATTTCATTATGCAAAACCTACACTGTTGGAATGAACAATTTATGTTCTCATTCTCATAAGTATTTGTACTGGGACGTAGAGGTGCTGAATCAAAAAATTAGGCATTCAGGTGATGCCAGTAATTTTTGTATTTTCTTTTTTATTCTTTTATACATATTTTATACCCTTTCCCTTCCCTGTTACCCTCTATACACACTCCTTGTACCCTGCACAAACACTCCTTGTACATTAGCCCTACATGTTTATAACCCTTGTAGTCTGATATTTAGCTTAGTTTGGGGTCTTGCAAAGTGAGGCAGACCAAACATTTTTACTATCTCAGAATTAGGGGCTCCAACCTTGGATGGAGCCTTCTCTCTGGAATGTGTTTTTGTAAACTAGGCTGTAGTCTCATTTGGGGGG
>VZRL01006435.1:358945-374951 GCA_013397895.1 Origma solitaria | reverse complement strand
GGATTTTAAGTGGATATGCTAATTTTGTCATAAAAAGTCCATAAAAGTCCAGTACAGGTTGTATGGGGCTGCTCGGTCGGTTCTGGCTCATTGCTCACTCCATGGCGTGTTTTCCACCTTTGATGAGCCTGGGCACCTAGGATCCTATTACACCGAGGGAAATTCCCTTTCCCTATTCTGCTGTGTCTGCTTCATATTTTTACCAGCCTGTTTAAGGCATCACAGGCACTGTTCATTGCTCTTTCACGTCATTCTGATACTGCCAGAGCCACCTCCAGAGGAGGAACAGTCCCACACTTAAGAAAAGCGCCTCAGAAAGACAGCATTTATCCCCTTCTGACGGGATCTCTCTCCGTGAGGACTATATGTAAAATAAGCTCTTAGCAGACGCTTAACTTTCCCATGGCTGAAGTTAAGGGAGATGAATCCCTTTTCTGCATTAGTTGGACTGCTTGGAAAGATGAAGAGAATCACACTTCATTCTCTCGGAGTGCTCCTCTGAAGATAGCTAGTGTAGGTAAGCAGTGAAAATACTCTGAAGAGGTGCAAGAAGAAAAGAGTTTGAAATAAATGAGCCCAGAGCTTCACAAGTTTTAGGAAATATATTTCCATTGGAGGAGAAATGGCAGGAATTATACAGAAAAGCTTGTTTTGAACATCACTAAGGTATAAAAAATTCATACTTCTTAACAAGGTTCAACCTTGTTCAACCTCTAATGTTTGACTCTGTGAAAACAAGAAGCCTTGGCTGTAGATGCATTCAGAAGCACATCATTCATGCCGAGGTATCCAGCATAATAAAAATATACCAAATATTCCAGGATAATGGAAAACACAGCCTGTCATTGGTTTCTACGAGAAGTACCACAGTGGAGCCTTGTAGGAATTCTCATCAGGCGGAAATGAGTGGGCATTGTACCAACATAAATGTTTATTATTCATAGCAGTTATGGGAATATACATTTAAAACCCCTTCATCATTAGCCTCATTCACAAAATCTGTTCATCTGCTCCTCTGAGGGTATTACAGCCCAGGCTTTCTCCCCAGTCCATGTGCAGTCCAACTTTCTTTTTCTTCCCAGCCAAAAAGGCACAGTCTGCTCCACGGGAGGGTTCACCCTCAGCAGCCATTTATATATTTATGACATTTATTTGACAAATAAAATGAAATACAAAAAACGGGCTTTGAATCTCAAGGATCATTTTCAACCTGGGTATTTTTGAGGCTGCTCTAGTTAATAACTAGAAGGTATTAATAATTTTGCACTAAACAGGACTATTGTCCTTGGACCATGATTTTAGCACATTGCCTGCCCTTCAACAATTTAACTTTTGATTTCAAGGTTATTTATCTGGTTTTTAAAGTATGCCTTTCTACAGGAATAGAACAGACAAAATCCTGCAGAAAACTGCTGCATTTTTCCAATAGAAATATCCTCTCTCACAAATGATACTTTAGTATGATAATCTAAACTAAAGCTTGCAAAAAGAAAACCAAATATCTGAAACTGTCCAGAAATTCAGCACACACCCCGTCATCCCAAAGAGGGAAGGCTCCACGTGCGTAAGGGGCAAGGCTGGCTCCACACCAGGGTGCTGTGCTGGAGATGGCTCTGCTGGGCATGGAGTGTGAGACAAGAAGAATATTCGTGACCAAATGCAGGCACATGGTTGCAGCCCCCGAGCCAGATCCCTTCAGCTCAGTCCCTCTCAATGCCCCTGTGTGCATCCTTATCTTCTCCCTGCTGAGAAATGCCACCCCTGAGCTTAAATCTCACTAAGCAGAATTTAAGCCAAGGCACATGGCCTTAATTTGGGTACATGAGGAGCAAGTTCCAGTCAGTTATTGAGAGAAAACTGGGTCAGACACCCCGTGTTTACCAGCTTTGAAAAATTATGAACTACTTAAAAAAGCTTACGAAGGTGTGATTTTTTTCTTAAGTAACTTTTGTAAGGATGTGAAATGAAAAGCTGAGTCTGAGGGGCATTGGCTGTCCTTACTCTCTGAAAGCAAAGGTACTCCAGGACACACAAATCCTCTGGGAATATTTGTAATTTCATCCAATAATGTCTTTGATTTTCCATTTGTCAAAGTGTGTGGCCAACTAACTGCCTTCTCACAGCCCAAGACCTAAAGCTCTTTCACCACCTCTTAGCTCATTCCACTAACAAATTGGCTTCAAGCTACTCAGTAAATTCTGCCAAATCATATCAAGCCCACTAGAGAGGCAAGACAGACTTTATCTTTTATATTTGCATAGGGGATCTCAAATGGGAAGGTTCTTAGGTTGACTGAGAACTATTTGCGGTCAACTTTTTTTGTGAAATAAAATCTGTCAAACACATCAGCCCAATTACAGGGGTTCAATTTCTGCCAAGATGTAATTAACAGTCTCACAGTGATATTAAGTGCTGTGAGAGTTCATTTTGAGATGAAACTTGGCCTGAAAGACCCATGTCCAGGGCTGTTATTTTTGCAAATATGCTTTATAATAGGATAATTATAATAACTCTGAACTAATCTTCTAAATGCATTTAAAATTATTTGCCTATGTCTAGCAGAACTATACATTTCAAAGCACGGGTTTCTGTCACTTCCAGCACTGTAATTTGGGGTGGCCACTGTTGTTTAGTCCCTTATGCAAGGATCGAGGGACAGGATCAAATACATACAGGACAAAGCATAACTACAGGAAATTAAGCTAAATGCCAGGTAGGATGCAAACAGCGAATGGGATCCCTTCACTACACTGCTTCCCTTCTAAGGGATTTCTAAGTACAAAACACCTGGGAAAATCACCTTAAGTTCTCACTTTTTAACCTACAAATAACTGCAAACTAAGAGTAATATGAACCCTACTTAAGAGGAGAGGTAAGGATTTTCTTCGCTGGGCAGAAAGCCCTTTGTAAGTTAGAATTTAACTATATCAGAGCAATTTACAAAAAGATAAACTCAGGAATTTAATTCCCTATCTGGAGAACTGGATATGGTAAAGAAGCTGAAATTAATCTGCATTTATCATCTCCTGGTACTAGGGCCGGCAAGGTAACCTGCTCTTATGTAATTGGACTAATAGCTGTGGTTTATTAACATCATTAAATCAGTGCTGCCTGGTAAACTTCCCTTTTATCTCCCGATGCTGCCTTATCTGCCCTGGAGAGAAGGACTGGTTTCCTGGAGCACGTTCTTCCACATCATGTGTGAATCAGGCACGGACACAGACTCGTCAGGGGCAGCCCTGGTTGTTTTAATGAGGAAGAAGCAGAGATTGCTGGGTTTGATGAGCAGGGTACCGCTAGCATGGGCTGGCGATGGCTGCGGGCGATCCCCAACAGCACAGAAACCCCAAATCCACAGCAAGGCTTGTGAATCTTGCAGAGAGAAAACACAGCTGCAACAAAGGAGAAGGGCAGCTTGATCTGCTTGACCGTAGGGTGTCTCCAAGCAAATGAAGGTTTCGTATTTGTTGGCTTCTTTGACGGTGAAGAATTGCAAGGGGAAAGCAGCTCCTCGTGTTGCGGCTCTGCCATCGCGATGAGTGTGCGGCTTGTCAGGCTGCAGTTTGCACAGAATACATCATCAGAGGAGATGTTGCACAAGGAAAGAGGGCTGGGCATGCTCGGAGGCACGGGATGAGGAGCGAGATGCAAGAAAATAAGGAGAAATGGGACAAGAAAACACAGGCCCAAGGAGTGCTTGCCTCACTGGGTTTGTTAATTGCGGTCTGGTGGATCTCTTTCCTAACCATTTGCCCTTATAATTGGAGTGGCAATGAGTGAAGAGAAATCCTCAGTTGCTGCTGGAGCTGCCTCTGTTTTCCACTGTAACTCTCCTGCCGAGGTAAAGTCTTCTAAATTTCCCACTCCTGAGTTTAGTTTTTTGTGAGTCCTGAATATTTACTTCCTCAACAAGGGATGCCATATAAAGGGAACATCAGCGTGGCTAAGGTAAAGAAGTGAAATTATGTAGAAATTGAGGAACATGAAAATCAATAAAATGGCTATGCAAGCCGTAAGTAGAATGCACAAGAAGAGAGGAGAAACGCCATCCTGACGTGAAAGGATTGGAGTGTGTGTTTTGAAGAGATGGGCACACAAAGACCCAAAACACTGGAGAAGAGGTCAGGAGAGGAGATGATCACCACCAGTAACTATTTACCAGTTTATTTCTTGTTGTTTATTCACTGATCGGGTTGTCAAGCATTGGAACAGGCTACCAATGAAGCGGTTGAAGCTCCAGCCCCGGAAATATTTGTAAGATGTGTAGAGGTGGTGTTTTGGGAAGTGGTTTAGTAGTGAGCTTGGCAGTGCTGGGTTAATAATTGGACTCCATCATCTTAGATGTCTTTTCCAGCCTACACAATCTGATGATTCTGTGTTTTTGCTCTACCTTGACAGTGAACTCCAGGCACCAGAAAATATCTTGTTAATGTGTATGTACATTAGACACGAAAAGCACAGCTGCATCAGTGATGTGCCCATGAAACCCCTTCTTTTGTTGACCACAATAAGGACAGAAAGTGTAATTATGGTCATGCCAAACAAAATGCCACTTACACCAGCCTTGTCGAAGTTTTTATGTCACTCACTTTGATTAAAGGTTTGTCAGTGGAATTGCTGCCAGAACTTTAATTCTCTGAAAGAGTCCATATTGATATAACATAAAAATGCCTCTGTTTATATGTTAATGCCTTCTCTCCAGGGAAAAAAAAAAAATAGTGGATCATTCTGTTCTTCATCTGTTTTTCTATTAAGTTAATTTAAAAGCCTGACGTAAGAGCAACCCACTGAGATGAGCTTCTCTGGCATTCATCCTGGAGGGTGACAAGGGTTTCGGAACGTGAAGGTGACATTCCTCAGGACCTCGCTGAACCAGCGCGTAGATGGCAGCAGTGAAGCAGCTTGGCACTGCCAGGACTCAGACTCTGCCGACCAGAAGGCCAAAAGAAGAGTTGTCCCAGGGTGGGAGAAGGAAGTCCCGGCGATTCTCAGCACTCCCTTCCTGATACCCAGAACAGATCATCCTCCCTCTGTGGTCACTGGCCTGCGTTGCCCTATGGACCTCACACTGTACAGAAAATATCTCTGTACAAAACTATTTCTTTTCAGAGTTCATGGCCTGCACCTTCAGATGATGTTAAATTTCATTTAACATGACTTTCAGTCCCCAAAACTGGACTAATCAACTATGCTTTTGTGCCCCATTGGTGTAATAATAAACTAGTACATAGTCAAATTCATGTTTTTGTTGCAAGCTAGGCCATGACAAATGCCTAAATGCCATGGATGCCAAATTAGAGGTGGCTTAACTCCTTTTATAGGTATTTGCTCTCCAGTGGAGAAGACCTTTTCTTTCCATACATTGCTTTCATTAGATATCATGATTTTATAGATCAACTTCTCCTGGAGAATGATATTTCTGTTTTAAACTAGCATCAAAAATTCCTCCTTTCCTTTCCTTTCCTTTCCTTTCCTTTCCTTTCCTTTCCTTTCCTTTCCTTTCCTTTCCTTTCCTTTCCTTTCCTTTCCTTTCCTTTCCTTTCCTTTCCTTTCCGCACCTTTCCTTTCCGCACCTTTCCTTTCCTTTCCGCACCTTTCCTTTCCGCACCTTTCCTCTTTTCTTTTCTCTTTTCTTTTCTTTTCTTTTCTTTTCTTTTCTTTTCTTTTCTTTTCTTTTCTTTTCTTTTCTTTTCTTTTCTTTTCTTTTCTTTTCTTTTCTTTTCTTTTCTTTTCTTTTCTTTTCTTTTCTTTTCTTTTCTTTTCTTTTCTTTTCTTTTCTTTTCTTTTCTTTTCTTTTCTTTTCTTTTCTTTTCTTTTCTTTTCTTTTCTTTTCTTTTCTTTTCTTTTCTTTTCTTTTCTTTTCTTTTCTTTTCTTTTCTTTTCTTTTCTTTTCTTTTCTTTTCTTTTCTTTTCTTTTCTTTTCTTTTCTTTTCTTTTCTTTTCTTTTCTTTTCTTTTCTTTTCTTTTCTTTTCTTTTCTTTTCTTTTCTTTTCTTTTCTTTTCTTTTCTTTTCTTTTCTTTTCTTTTCTTTTCTTTTCTTTTCTTTTCTTTTCTTTTCTTTTCTTTTCTTTTCTTTTCTTTTCTTTTCTTTTCTTTTCTTTTCTTTTCTTTTCTTTTCTTTTCTTTTCTTTTCTTTTCTTTTCTTTTCTTTTCTTTTCTTTTCTTTTCTTTTCTTTTCTTTTCTTTTCTTTTCTTTTCTTTTCTTTTCTTTTCTTTTCTTTTCTTTTCTTTTCTTTTCTTTTCTTTTCTTTTCTTTTCTTTTCTTTTCTTTTCTTTTCTTTTCTTTTCTTTTCTTTTCTTTTCTTTTCTTTTCTTTTCTTTTCTTTTCTTTTCTTTTCTTTTCTTTTCTTTTCTTTTCTTTTCTTTTCTTTTCTTTTCTTTTCTTCCTTTTTCTTTTCTTCCCCTTCCCCCTCCCCTTCCCTTCCCCCAAGCCCATCCCTGATGGCAGTGTGTCTGTGCTCAGCTCTTTCAAGTCACCTGAGAGCTGCCACAGAGCTGTGAGAAGCAAAGGCTGGGTTGAATGCACAGGAAATTCTCTTTATTGTGGCCAGCCCCTGGGGACTCTGCCTTTGTGTTTCTTCACTCGGTGCTCTCCGTGTGCCACCTGCAGGCTGAAGCCACCGAGTGTCCCCACGGGACTGCTCCCAAGGAGCACAAGGCCAGCCTTGAATTTCTTTCCATTCCTGAGCACAAGCAAGGCCCAAAAGCTGCGTGTGCCCTACAAGTTCAGGTTCAAGGCCAGCCTCCTTTTATTGCTGTTGGCATCATCTCTATGGATAGGCTGCAGATTCTTCCTTTTCCAGGAGGCACAGGATTGAATTAATCCAGCTGTCCTCAGATCACATCCCAGAGCAAGAATTCCACTTTCAAGGCTGTACACATTTCCACGGCTTTTTCTTTTGTCAGAAGGGAAGGGAAGGAAGGCTACTCCTATCACAAGCTCTACCATGCAATCCTCCCCACAGGACAATTTCCACGGAGAAGTTCAGAGTGGAAAAAGCTGTCTGGCAATGAATTCTCAGGTTTTTCATTAAGGAAAATTCTGGTGAAGAAACCTTGTGCCTAGATGTGATGAAAAGTTAATGAAACACGCACGACATCCCTGTGATCTGCAGTTTATTTTGAGCAGAAGCTGATCTCACACAGGTTCTTCTGAGGCTTTTGGGAAATGTTTGATAGGTTTTTGTGCATGACCCCAGACCTGCAAGGCAGCAGGGAAGGGAGCAGCTAAACTGCCAGGTGCACGAGGGAACCAGGGCAGTGGGGAGCAAAAGGGTCCCTTGATGCTTTTGAATGAGAAACAGGACACCAAAAAGAATGTGAAAACAAGGATTTTATATCTATGGTACCCTGGCTATCAGCTCTAAGCAAATGAGCAGCTAATTAGTTGAAAGGGAGTCTAACTAAGATACTACGGCACAGTGAATAACGTGATCCTGTTTATGGTACTGCTACTACAAGAGTAGAATAAAATATTGGTTAACACACATTTTTCAGCCTATTTGTTTGTCTGAGAGCTTGCTGTGGTATCTGTGTTAAATCTGCCTTGCAAACAAGTCAGTGCAGTGTAGAAAAGGAACGGGAATGTGTGTCACAGGGCTCAATCCTAGTTTTGGGAGCAAATACATTAGAAAGTCAGATAGATGCTGTCTAGGAAGCATGGGGAATCTCCAATGCTGCCGAATACTCAGATTCTGCCAACTTGCAGCTAAATTTGTTCCAAAGCTCATACCAGCATATAACATAACCAAAACAAAACTGAAAAGCTGAACACTTAAGAGTTTACAACTGCTATTTCAGCTGCGCATCAATTATGAATGCATTTTGCTGTTCTGGATTATATAGTTAATAAGACTCAGCCTGCTTGGAAATTGTCCTGTCTGTTTAGAAAGGCAGGGTATGTGTGAAACACGAGAGGATAACCAACAGGCTCACAGCTCTGGAAATAACACCTCGTGACAGCGCGCGGGCAGAGCAGCCCTTTACCCAAGGAAAGGCACTCAGCCTTGCTTATGCAGCATTACATGCCCTGGCTGCCCTAGCAAGTGAGGCCCTTTTCCCTGTTTCACCATGTCCAGGGAAAAAGCCCTCCATGGGGAAAATTCTTCCCAAAAAGCTCAAAGCCCTGTGCCTTTTGGTTGTGCTGTATCTCAGATGCATCAGGTGCAGGTTTCCTCAAACACTCAGTCACTTCCAGGTACAAGTTAACCTAGAAATAGCACGAAATGCTGAGATGGTGGAAAGTAAAGGTACAAACTACTTGAGGAACTTGAGGAAAAGTTAATTTCCTGTTTCTATGGCACACTGTCCTGATAGGATGAAAGAGCGCCTGGAGTTCACACAGGTTTTTTCTATGCACATTGTAGATGCTTCCAAAATAAGATGGCTACTGATGTGAAAGACAGAATTCAAGGTGTAAAATAAAGTCATTATGGCTGTGTATTTCTTTATTTAAGTGCGTAACAGGGTCCGGTGCCCTTGCAAGGCTCTCTTCCCAGCGGTGATTTGGCTTCAATAAAAACAACGCGTTGAATAGGTGTGTTTAGTCAGTGTGCTCGAAGATTAAAGAGTAAAACACAGAAGTAATCCAAAGACAAGAGGAAGTAAGAGGTGGAAAGAGAGTGACCAGTTTGCAAGTGAGAATGGAGCTGCTCAGCAGCTCCCAGCTACACCTGCAAGAGCTTTGCTCAGGAGCTTTTCCCTTGAAATCCTCTTCCCCTGCACACCACAGGCAGCAGGATTTTCAACTGCCCCCTGGGCAGAACAGGTAGGCACCTGATTTTGTCCCCTGATGTTTTTTTTTTCTTGAAATTCTCCTTTGCCTGCTGGCGATTATTTTCTGCTTCAGACTTGCTTTGTAAAGCCATAATGCCACTGGGGAGATGTTGGTGAAACAGCCTCAGAAGCATTGCTGACCTGATTGTAAAGTATCACATTAACAAAAACAGGACTTTTTTTCCCCCTGCTCAGCCTACCAGCAGGATTTCTGCTCGATCACTCAGTGTGTGGGAGAGGAATCCACACACTGCTGCATTACTCAGTGGCCTGAACAGAGAAAGCCTCTCCATATGGTTTTCTTAATGTGTGTGTACACATTACAAACTGAACTCTTGAATCAGTTGCTCTGATTTTCTAGTAGTGATAAAGGGATCCGAGTAGGCTGACTCTGTCACAGAGAAGGGAAATGGCTTTTAACTCACTGACGTCTAATTTTTAACTTGGGATTCATGCCAACATTTCTGATCGGCACTTCAGCCTAGATATGCAAAATTATTACAGCCAAGTTAGCACAAATCACAAACCTACTCTGGAAAGCATGATTGTGGTCTCTCTTCTCTCCATGCTTCATTCCAAGTATATATTATTGTAGAGTGTGTTCATAGCCTGTTTTATTCAACTGTAGTATCAGATACCTGATATTCAAACGCTATTAATCCATTCATACATAGATATCCTAAATACAAAGCAATATTATATTTAGGCTACATTGTGTGTACTAAAGGAATGTGTTTAATTACCTTCTGTGGATTTGAATAAAGCAGTAAGAAGGAGGTAATTGCTCAGGTAAGAAAGGAGCTGAGTTTTATAGGGGAAATATTTTTTAATGGGAAAACGAACACTGGAGAATGCCAAGACTGCATTTGTTTGATTTGAAAAGCAAAGAGAAGATATAATGATGCTGAGTGACAAAGACTATTGCTTGGGAAGGAAACCTATTTTTTTGGTGTATGGAAGACCAAAACTTATGGTGTGGCACTGATGTTGACAATGAAATGACTTTCAGGGAATAAATTTTCCCTGTGTGGGGTTTAAAGGTAATGCCATAGGGAATGAAGACATTAAAACAATGTGATTTCTGAGAGGCAAGAGGTGTTCAGAGGGGAGAAAATGGGCAGGAGAATTCTAAAGGAGGTGACTCAGCTTTGTGAGCCGCTGCTGGTGCTGGACAGGCTGAGAACACCCTGACAGAGTCTGGTGAGGTGTCCTGACTGCCAAGCCCAACACTGCACATGCGATGGCCCAGGTTCTGCTCTGTGAGAGCCCCAGCAAAGGGACAGGAGGAACAGGCAGAAACTGATGCCCAGGAACTTCCACCTGAACATGAGGAAGAATTTCTTTCCTGTGCAGAGACCAAGAACTGGAACAGATTGTCCAGAGAGGTATGGAGTTTCCCTCACTGGAGATACTCTGTGCTCTGAGATGACCCTGTTTGAGCAGGGAGGAGGGAGCAGACGACCCACGGTGATCCCTTCCAGCCTGACCCATTCTGTGATTCTCTAAAAACCTTGTGAACCCCAACTTAAAGAACAGCCTCCAAATGGGCACTTGGGGGCAGTGGTTGCTCGGCTGTAAAGGAAGGCAGGAACAATTCCCCAGTGCTGGGCAGGAGCTGCAGGAACACTACCTTAGGCAAATCCCAGAGTTGTGAAGGCAGCATGGGCCAAACCATGAGCTCTTCAGGTCTTCAAGGGCTTCAGGTTTCAGAAACACCTTGATGTGCCTTCCAGCGCACAGGTGATTGTCACAGGTGACTCTTTGGTTTTAACTTGCCTTCATTTCTCAGGGCAGCATGTAGCCAGGAAAGGGCTTAGGAAAAGAGGTGGGCGCTGTCCTTCAGAGTTTGTCTGGTCCTATTTATCTCTTATCTCATGGTTTTTTACAGAAGGAGAGCAAAAGCTTGACTCAGAGAAGGTTACTGGGGACATTTGCACCAGGAACTGCTCTGGTGGATGTTGGGATGGACATTCTGGTTTATAGGTGTCTCAATGAACACATTATTTAATACCACCTCCTTGAACACCACTGAACTGCTTTATTTCCTTCCAGCTGGTAAACACCAAGAAGAGGAGAACATAACCCTTTCCTATGTCCCGACACTCCTAAAAAAAGCAGATCCAGCAAATAGGTAGGGGGGCTGGGACTAGATGATCTTTACCGTCCCTTCCAACCCAAACTGTTCCATGATTCTATGAAAAGGGAAATGGATTCAAAAGTTGTTAATGGTGTTCACAAAGTTCTCTGAAAAGTGCAGAACTCCAAGGCTGTGGTAATTCATCAGCGTGACTTTTTCACAGGAAAAGAAGGATGCACTCGGCACGGTTTCTGTGGCTAACAGAGAGAGGGGAGCACAGATGTGCACAGACAGATGTGACTGCCCCTGCCCCCAGCTCAGCTGAAGTCAGCTGGCCACAAGCTATTTTTGATCCTCAGGACCCTCTGTCTGGGAGAAATCGCTCACTGCCCAGGTGAAAGTACCTTTTCTTTCACCAGGGCTTCCTTAGGAAAAGGACCAGGATGAAAGCAGGACCTCGTCAACCCTAGAGTAAAGAGGCATGATGAATAACCAATTAGGACTTCTTTAAAACTTCAGGAAAAATGCAGTAAAGTTGTTAGGATTTTGTCATAAAGTGTTTTATGAATTGTAATTTCAAGGCTCAAAAGGAAAACTAAGACAAATGTCAAGGCCCCATTCTTCAGAATTATTCTGAGGAGGGAAAAGCAATCCGATGAAAACAAACATAGATGATTTCCATGCTCCAGCCCCATCAGAAATTTGGGATTAATTTTAACATGCCAAGGTTTAGTGGTGCAAACAAATAGCAGAGAGAAGATTTATGGTGTTTTATAATTTAATTTTGTTCCTTTTATTCTATGCCAAATTGCCTAAACTCTGTGATGCATTAGGACATAAAAAAGCACGACTGTCAAAATCAAAGCACAATGTGGATGAAAAAACTCTTTAAAATTAAAATAATGAGATATCTTTGTTCACCTCTTCAGAGATCTCACTTTCATAATCACTTAAGAAAGAGTGAATTAAGTCTTTAAGTGCAAAAATCCTTTTTTAAGATATATTAAATTTGTCATGTTTTATGCACAAATCATAGCTGCTAATTTTATGCATTATTCAATTTTTTAATAATCTAGTTTTTGGCCCTCTCAGCTTGTAAACCAAGTGAGGGAGTGCAGTGTTTCACATGAAAGAAACTCTGTTGAAGGAAGACTGGAGAAGCACAGCCTTTAGGGTTCTTCACGACAGAAATCCTCATGGGTGCTGAGCTTTCTGCTCCCAACATTTATTTAACAGGAGAGCAGCTGGAGGTGCCCAGTCTCATTTCAGGGTGTGCAACAGGCAGGAGTGAGGTGCTCCAAGCAGAAGACCTGCAGGACCTGGCTCCTCCTGCAGCGTGGCTTTGATGTTTTCTTTGGAGGCAAACCCAAGTGCAGAGATTGACAGAGCTAAAAGATAACTCAGCATCTAATTTAAAGGCTATTATTTTCCATTTTCCATTTTCTATTTGCAGCAAATTGGAGTCCTGTTTGTTTGCTCTGATAGTTTCAGGAGCTATCCTTCATGCAGAGTGAATTTTATTTTATCTTTTATAATTTCCAAATGACATTAAAAATGAGAACTTCCTTTGGTCAATCAGTTCACCACATTCCTCAGCAGATTCCCTCGGACTGGATATGAAAGATCATGGCCTAATCTTGGTAAATTTAGCAGAGACTTCCATCAGTGGGATCAGTGCTAAATCTAGATACATGTTGCCAGAGAAAAGCATGGAAAGTTTGTAGCTATTCAACTATCATCCATCACCACTCAGTAATAAAGCAGAAAAGAAAGAAAAAATTATTCTGACATAATCCTGGTTTTCGGCTGAAGAAAAATAGAGGCATAATTATTAAAATATAGTGCAGAATTAACAGTCCTTAATACCTTCCCTCTGAAAATGGTAGCAAAAATCTGTGTTTTGTCAGTTTTGCACTGTCCCGAGCAGGCCATTTACCTGTCTGCATTGTAAAATTAACTTTTCTCAATTAATGCTAATATCAGTTATTTTTGTTCTAATCAGAGTGTTCCAAAAAAGCAATAACTAATGTGGGATTAGCATTAATAAGGAAAAAAAAAGAAAAAGAAAAAAAAAAAAGAAAATAAACCCTAGCATATTATGCCTGCTGGGTTTTTGCTGTTACAGTTCCACTTCGACCTCCACTATTAATAAGGCTCTGGGTGAAATTGGTTTCTTTGATGATAGAAAAAATAGTGACGTACTTCTAAAGGATTTTTTTCCTTGCAGAAACTGTTATAAGCAGAGCAATTGTGTGGATGCAATGGAAGGCAAATATCAGAAAGAGAGTGTGAATCCTTCTCTCTCAAATAATTTAACAATGGCAGTGCCCATGCAAATAATCAACCAAAAGGGGTAGAAATCACACAGAAATGGCTACCACAGTGGCCTGAAATCCTTTGCTTTGCAGTACATCATCTGCATGGAGGTGTAGATCAAAGAGCCTAAAGGAGCACAGAAGGTGAGGTGCAAGGGCCACGTCACATTTAACACATGCACACCACACACCACCTTCCTCTCAGAAGCGAAAGAAGTTGTTCTGAGTGCGTTACAGCCCATTCCCAGCTGTGGCTTTGACTGTCACAAAAAATGTGAATTTAATCCCTTACAGGTGGCAGGGGTTTGTTGACTGGAGACAGCTTTGAGGAACAGAGCACTTGAGTGTTTTGTATGTTGATGTTTCATGCCCGGCTAGAGAAGAGATGATAAAAACACCACAAGTTTGGGTTTTACACGCTGGATGAAAAGCGCTAGAGAGGTTTCATTATTGCTGTTCTTCAAAAGCTTTTCGTAGTGCAGCCTCGCTGAATGTGATGCATTCAAGCCATCAGGAAAGAAGAGCTGTGATATTTCACATGTAGGGTAAGGAAATGAGTAAATGAGATAGCACTGAGACACCTCTCTGTACCTGAGAGGCTCTAAATTGTCCTCACTGTACTGCTGCAAGAGGAGGAGTGTGAAAGAAAACCTACTCAGAGAAAAGGGGGAATGATAGGGACAGAGCCCTCTCCAACCAGAGAGCATTCAGGTGCTCAGGCAGGACATGATCTCCCCTTTGCTGAGATCTGCAGTGTATCCCGGGGCTTGCCAGGCCAGGTCACCCCTTATTATTGAGGTCAAAGGGAGGCCAAATTATTCTGTATTTAACACCAATCCTATACTGCATCCCCTCCTCTTTTTCTAAAAAAAAAAAAAAAACCTGCAAAAACCACAAAAACAAAACAAAAAAAATCCAAAAAACCCCCAAACAAACAAAAAACCCAAAAACAAAGAAACCAAACCAAACTAAAACAGAACAAAAGAACAAAAAAACAAACCAAAACAAAAAACAATAGCAACAACAACAACAACAAAAAAACCAAACCAAAACAAAAAAAAATCCACCCCAAAAAAAAAAATCCCCAAAAAACCAAAAAACCAAACCAAAAAAAAAAGTCGTTTGAGGAAGCTATGACCATTGTGCATTGCTTCCAAGGACCAAACACTGCTTGCAGAGCACAGGCAAGGGCCTGGAGAATACCCTCAGTGCACCACTGGGTCCCTCAGGACACCTGGCTCCGGTGCCTTTGGAACGCAGAGGACACCTTAAGCGGGGCCTTGGATGCATGGATGGATGGAGCATGAGGAGACCTTGAGGATAAAGCAGAAATGTGTCATCTCCCTCTGAGCAGTCTCTGTCTTCAAGAGACCTTGAGGAGCCCCAGTTCTTCTCGGAGCCTTTGTAGTGCCAGCTTAGATCCCAGAACACAGCAGCCTATGTGGGGTTGGATCTGAGTCTGTACAGGGCTGCAGCCTCGCCTTCTGCCATTGCCCACAAAAGAATTAACTCTTCAAGCGAGTTGTTGCAAACGATACGATCCTGGGATTGGAGCTCTGTAAATGAAGTTTTGAGGAGGGGCATGGCATTTGTTAACGCTGTAGCTTGAGAGCAAACAAAGTATATAAAGAATTTACTTTCATCTGTCACAGGAGCTGCCCTACATAAAAGCCAGGCCACCTTTGGTCAGTGCCAGAAGTATTTCTAGAAAAAGTAATATGGACAGTCCTAGGATCACTCTGCCTATTTTAAAATCACATGTGCTTATTTTTGTTCCCAGGTTTAGAACAGAGAAGTGGTTTGGAAACACTCACATTTGCATATCCTGGTGAAAATACAAGACCATGTTTAGGCAATGTAGAGCACAGTTAAATGCTATTTTGTTGGATTGTATGTTTGATAAATCAATCTGATAGCATTCCTGGGGAATGAGCCCCATGCTTGCACAGTTATGATTCACCGCCCAAATACAACAGGTGCCTGCGGTCCAGAGCACAGTGGTTTTGATCCACTGAAACAAAATCCAACACACACCTTGGGGCTCTGGCTGGTGGCTGCAGGGACATTTCCTGACAAGAGTCTGCCTCAAATGCTTCATGCAAGATGTATGTGACAGGGAAGGAAGGTTTTCCTCAGTTTTGGACCTGCATTCTGCGGAGAGTTGCATTGCTTGGTGCCAGTACTAAAACAAGAGTGACATTTGTATATCCTCTCTCTCTCGTATTGCCAAAGCATATGGGAAAGGTTCTACAGGGACTAGCTTTTTCTATTCAATTTTTCCAGATGTATCATCTTTACCACTCCAGCATGAATCTTTGTTGTTGTGCCGAGGCTGCACCATCAGGGACATCATATCTTCTTGCTTCCAGCCCTGTGTTGTGTGCCTAGCCTACCAACAGCCTTGCTGCTCCCTGACCGCGCTGGATGCTGCTGATTGATAGGAAAATCAAGCAGAACAGTGCTCCAAGTGGCTCCCAGGACAGAACAATTCCAAGAGCAGGGGTCTGTTTTCTCCCAGAGGCTGTGATCCCATTAGGGGCTGTTCACAATGAGGTGTTTCTTGCTTGGTGCTCACCAAGAGCACAGCAAGTTCTGGCTCTAGCTGTAGCCACAGAAGGAGCCCTTCTGTAAGGAGAGTCTTCTCTGGGGCCTGGCTTATGCAGCATGGAGAAGGGAGCAGGAGAAATCTCTTCTGGGAGCTTCCTTGGCCTGGGTGTAGCACCAGAGTAAGAGGGCTGTTCACTGCTGGTGCAGCTGGGCGGTGTAAAGATGGGATGGGATGGGATGGGATGGGATGGGATGGGATGGGATGGGATGGGATGGGATGGGATGGGATGGG
>VZRL01006435.1:333439-358830 GCA_013397895.1 Origma solitaria | reverse complement strand
ACAGGATGGGGTGGGATGGGATGGCATGGCATGGGATGGGATGGGATGGGATGGGATCCATGGGATGGGATGGATGGGATCCATGGGGTGGGATGAATGGGATCCATGGGATGGGATGGGATCCATGGGATGGGATGGGATCCATGGGATGGGATGGGATGGTGTCTTGACAGCACTGCAGGGCCTCAGCTGTGCAAAGTGTGGGTGCTGCCGGGGGGTAGGGCAAGTGTGCCAAAGGATGTGCCCAAAGGCATCCCAAGGGATGGGCACTGTGCCACAGGATCTATCTCCAGGGGCTGGCTGGTTCAGGAAGGGAGGGAAAAGAGGCAAGCATTCAACATTGTTTATTTCTGGAGTTCAACATTGTTTATTTCTGCATGGTTTGTTTCGGGAACTTCTGCAGTGGCATCCCTAATGCATCTCTTGGATACCTCTTGCTACTGAATTATGTCAGTCACACAGGATCCAAGATCACCTTACTTCTTGTCAATATCGAGCTGTTACAGCCCAAATTACATAAAGGAATTGACACTTCAGGAAGCAGATCATGAAATCATTTTAGTAGGCGAATGCTGTTTGCATGCAGATCAGGTCTCTGAAGGTGTAACATTGATTTAAGTTCTGCAGCCCGTGCCTCCTGCTTGGGCCTGGCAGGATGAGGAGCTGAGCCTGCTGAAAGCCCAAACTGGAGATATGAACAGCAGCAGGAGTGCCTGGGAAGAGAAGGGAGGTGACCTCCTGGAGCAGGATGGGAGAGGCTGGTGCAGGAACACAAGACCCTGCTCTCATCATGACACCCCAGTGCAGAGCAAAAGTGCCTTTCCTCCACCAACAGATCCTTTGAATGTACTGTGTGACTGCAGGAAAAAGCCTTTTGCAGAACACACTTTACTGAATCACAAAAACCTCTCTAAACACAAATTTTAATCAGCAAGGTTTTCCGTAACACCTTTGTTAAAGGAAAGTTGCTTACCTGAATGCTGGCAAGCATCCATTCTCTCCAGAGCTTTGCAAATGGTAATAAGGTGGAGTTTGGGGAGAGGTTGTGGGGTTGTCAGGCGTTTTTTTCTTCTTTTCTTTCTCCCTCAGGGAGAAACTGCTTGTGCAGCAACCAAGGTAGACACTAGTGCTCAGTCTGCTGCGCTTCCTGAGGCCAGCCATTAATAGGACATTTGGCTGCACAACAGATGATTTGAATGCTCTTATTTGAAGGGCAAATAGTCATGATTATCTTTTTGTAGACACAGAGAATATCTTAAAGAAGAATTTTAGTCTGCTTGCTGTGTAGTGCAGAATGAAGGATACAAAATATAGGACCCCTGTAGGTACAAAATTGCTCTTTTATGTTTTAACACTATTATGCTTAGAATTTACCTTGTTTTCCCTTTTCTCATTTTTTCACTGTTTTTGTTCTCTTAGCTAGTATCAAGAGAGGGTATATTGCTGCAAGTAAAAGGAAAGCTTTTATCTAGGACTTCTCCAGGCTCTAAAATTACAGTTCTGTAAACCCAAGTGACAGTTAGGTGAGGTATTCAAACAACCAGCTAATGAGCTGTTCTTCATTAAACTCACTGCAGGAGGAGCATAAAGTTCATTTGGTTCTCCTGTCCTTCACAGAGGAGGCCTTGAAATTCCCTTTTGAATAAGTTTTCATGTTTTGTCAGTCTAAGTTTTTGTGGTTGTGTTTTTAAATTCTTGGTATCACAGTTTGCATAGAAAAATGAACATGGTTTTCCGGTTATATATATTTTATAATTCACACCATTTATATGTGAGAAAAAGAAGTGGAGAATGGAACAAAGTCGAGTCAGAGACCCTCAACTTCAGTCCTGTTTAGCATCTTCATTCATGGTGTGGATGATGGGGCAGAGTCCACCCTCAGCGAGGATGCCAATGACAGCAGACTGGGAGGAGAGGCTGATCTGTGGTGCTAGAGCTGAGTGTGAGCCAGCAAAGTGCCCTGGTGTCAAAAAAGGCTGACAGGACCCAGAGGAGATCCCTCCCCTCTGCTCAAGCACTGGAGAGGCACTGGGTCCAGTTCTGGGCTCCCAAATGCAACAGAGACACAGACACTCTGGAGAGTCCAAATGACATCCAGAAGTCTCTTCCAAGCTCAGCCATCCTGTGATTCCATGTTGCGAATAAAAATTGGGATTTTTGAGATACACAATGCACCTACTCCAATTTACTTCCAAAGCATATCAAAATCAAACCATCTTGTTGTAATCATCTATGGTTCTGTCACTACTGTATGAAAAAAAATATGAAGTAATAGCAGAGAGATCCCTTGAACTCTTCATGGTCACAGAATCATAGCAACATAGAATCTCCTGAGCTGGAAGGGACCCACCAGGATCATCGTGTGGATTTCCTGTGTAAGTGCAACTCCTGGCCCTGCAAAGACAGCCCCAAGAGTCACACCCCGTGCCTGAGAGCAGTGTCCAAATGCTCCTTGATCTCTTGTCAGGCTTGAGGCCGTGACCACATCCTCGGGAGCCTGTCCTTTTACTGCTGAAGCCACCTGCCCCAGGGAAGGGTAAAATCACCTTATGATCAGCATTGCAAACAGCAGAATTTGGACTAATGGATTTACACCTCTAAACTCCAGCCCAGCTGCATCCCCTGCGGCCATCACAGTGGAGCGAGACTCTGTGGATTGCCTTTGCATGCCTTGTGCTTCAGACAGCAGTGATGCCACTCTGCTATTTAGCATCTGGAGGCAGAACCGAGCACGGCTCAGCCATTTGAGGCTGTGCTTCCATTGCTGTGCTGTGTGTGCTGCTGCTGTGACTCTCCTGGCCAACAAAGTGGGAAGCACAGAGGGAGCAGATCCACTCCATGAGGCACTTGGCAGGTTCCTGCAGGCCAAGCGAAACGTGGGGTTTTAGTTAAGAGCTGCTTTTATGGGGAATATGGAATGTGACATTTGTTTGGGTTGGAAGCATCTCCAGTGACTCAGGGCTGTGCATGCTCCTGAGCTCTCCCTAGAAAGTGAGGCTGGAATGTTTCATGTCTTTTTGGTCAGGTGTTTGTCCACCACAGAGCTTGCTAAATCTGTCTTCAGTGCCATGGGCACCTGCTTGTTTCTTTCTCTTCCTTCTGCCCCTTCTTATTAACATTTCCATAAGGTTTCATTTTTTTCCCCCTAAGAGAGTTTGCAAGAAATGAGTAAACGCTTATGTTGCCGTTTTTCATCTATTTATTTTGGCTGTTTGTTTTTGCTGTGCTTTGGAGAGACTGTGGTGCACAAATAAGCTGTGACCTGTCATTCCAAGGGGAGGGAATGGTATTGCATGGGAAATGTTCTCTGGTTTTCCTCTTGCAATGTCAGTAATGACATCATAGTAAATGATCTGACTTTTTCCTGGAAGAAAGTTTGGTGTACTTCCTTTTAATCATGCAAGGTATATATGCTCAGACCTTCACAGTAAACCTGAAACCAATTTGGAACATGTATCTTTAAGTCCTTCAAGGTCTGCATCATACCCTGTTGAAACAACTAATTAAGGTTTAATTTCACTGTAGTTTCCAGATACGAGGCAATCACTGTCTCCTGCCCTGCTGATAAGGACTGCAGCAACAAAGACTAACACTCCAAGTGCTAATTTAAAGGCAGAAAAGGGAGGTGAAAGTAAAAGATTTGCCTATTTGAAACCAAACAATTATAAAGCTACAGTGGTTTTCCTGCTGTGACAACCAATGGTAAAAAAATAAATTAGAAATACCCTTGATCTATAGGCTTCACTGTCATTTAGGGATGAAATATTTTTGTTGCTTTTACATGGGCTTTTTTTTTAAATAGGGGTTTTATTTTTTTCTTTATTTTTTTCTGTTTTGAGGTGGGATTTTTCTCCTGCTTAGGCTAAGGGAGGGAAACTCTCAGCAGAGGCAACAGAAGCAAAAGCAGAAATTTCCCCCACACTGCCCTGCTGGTTATTTTAGCACTCGCCTGTGAGCACCCTTCACTGCAGAAGGTATGCCTGTGAGAAGCCATATATAAACATTCCCCAAGCAGCTCTGCAGCAGAGGCTCAGCTATCAGGTTCCCAGAACTTGCAGTTAAGCAGGATGTCTGCTGTGAGATGATTTCGTGACACAGATCACTATCGGCGAGAAGCTCAGCCGAAAATCACTTATTTCATTTCACGCAAGAGGCAGGGCTAGAAATGGAGTAAAGCACTGCAGCTAAATTCAGCAAATTCAAATTGGAGCAACTTGCTGACTTCACCAGAGACTGGCTGCTGATTATAGTATTTGAGTTAGACTTCCCCAACTGCGGAGCACAATGGCTCCTTGGAGTCCTAAGTCAGGATTTCACTAATTAAGACTACATGCCTGAATATGCAGATGTATACACCAATATAGTCAAAATTTGAATTTGTTCTATTATGTTAGCTTTCCTTGTTCACATTCATTTGGGGAAAAAAGTAAAAACAAAATGTAAAAAAGGAGCAGAAATGGAGGAGGAACCATAGATTACACTCATAACGTGCTCGGCACCTGCAGACATTCTCACGACACATAAGTTAAAGCAATGTTTAGGAGGTTTGACAACATAAATCCAAATAAATCATCGCAGTTTCAACACTAGGTCTTTCCAGTGCATAAAAGGTTCTGTCACTGTGCTTTCCCAGTGATCTTTACAGTATTAGCACTTTCTTATCCCAATAATAAAATATTTTTTCCTTAAAGATTTATTACAAGATCACGCTGAAAAGGAGTGGAAAACTGCCCAGATGGGGGAGTCAATGAAACTACAGATAAAAAAAGTGAATCCCATCCACTCAGTCCAGTCTTCCATCCACTCTCCTTGGACACCACCTGTAGTCACTGGGAGCTGGTCAGGACACCTGGTGGGTCCATCTCACTCTAACACATGCTCAAGGAGAGCAAACACGTGAGCTGCTCCATAACTGCCCCTGTTTCTCACTCTCTTTCAACCACAGAAAGCACACTGCGAATATCTCAGCTGGGGACACCTTAAGTGATATAAATGTCACCCATGGTGTCCATCAAATGCTCACTGAACCAGAGAGATGTGTTTTGCATCCTCTTATCCCATTAATTTCTAGCAGATTGCAGGTGTTGTTTGTGACAGTAGAGTATAAAACATCTTTAGGCACATATGTGACTTAAATTGACAATGTGCTCTTAATGTTTGTTTTGGAATAGGCTTCTTCACAGTTTGCTGTGCTCCACACAGTGGATGAAAGGCGGGAGATGAAAACCTTACTATTATTTACAGTACAGCAAAGTATTCTCGCTCTGCTCTAAGTTAAAAAGATTATGGAAAGAAAAGGAATTGGGGGGATGGGAGGGTGGGGTGGAAGGGTGGGTGGAGAATAACAAGAATGAAAGAAGCGCAAAACAAAATTTATTTACGGAAGCTGAACTCTGCCACTTCAGTTCCTTTGGCCCCAACTCTCCCAGCAGTGCAGTTCAAGGTCCTGTGCCTCTGACACCTTTGGAGATCCCGTTCTGGAGGAGGGTGGCTGCAGCCAGGCGCTGGTGGGGACTCGCCAGGATCTTCAGCTCTGTGCAGAGCCAGGTGCCTGGCTCTTCCCAGTGACCACAGTGCTGGGCAGGCTGGGAAAGCCAGTGGATATCAATCACCAGGTCCCTGATATGTTAAATCTGTCCTCTGACATTTCCCTTTCAGTGTGAGGTCTGTGCAGGCTCAGAGACACATTTGGCTGTGTGCAACACGAGGCTTTAAACCACAGCCTGGCCTCAGCTGAGGTTAGGTGTGAACCCTTGAAGAAACAGTCCTGGCAAGGCTGTCTTGTGCCACGAGCGATTTCTGCTTGCCCTGGTGAAGCCACCCCTTTGGGATGAATTCTTCAGTGAGGCATTATTGCTTCTTCTCTTTGAAGTTAATGTATCATTTCCGTCCCCCAAATTCACATGTTTTTTGATTTTATTTGGTGGGAGGAAGGACTACAGCACAGATTGTGGCCAAATAGAACCATGGAATGAAAAAGTCACAGGATCATTGATTGGCTTGGGTTGGAAGAGACTTTAAAGATCATCTGTTTTTGACTCCCCTGCCACGGGCAAGGGGACACCTTTCACTAGACCAGATTACTCAGAATCCCATCCAGCCTGGTCTTGATCACCTCCAGAGATGAGGCATCCCAAACTCCTCTGGGAAACCTGTGCCAGTGCCTCACCACCCTCACAGTAAAGAATTCTTCCGAATATCTAGTCTAAACCCACCCTCCTTCAGTTTAAAGCCATTCGCCCTTGTCCTGTCACTGTGTGAGAAGTCCCTCTCCAGTTTTCTTGCAATTGGCCTAGTGTTCAAAACAAAAACTGTTTCAAACTAAAGCAGGTAGGAAATGTAGGCAGGGTGCTCAGCAACCTCAGTCATACCTCAACCAGAAATTTTCCCCTATAAGTTTTACATAAAAATTTTATAGGAACTTGCACCTGGAAGCTGGGAAGGAGAGGAGATTGGGGAATTGTGTCTGAGATTGGAACAGTGGCTTTCCAGGAGGATCCCCAGATTTTGGCTGCTGGGAGAGGATGGGTTTTGTCAATCTGGCTGCCTCCTGTGCCCCCACAAGCAGGGCACTGGGACCCCCCCACAGCCCACCCAGCTGCCAGCACAGCCCTGCCAGTGCCACACAGGGGCACACCAAGGGAGAAGCTGCACACGTAGGCTGCTGAAAGCTGTCCACGTCTGGAGGTTTGGTGGTGGTTACCAAAATGAAGTGGTTTCAAGGAAAAATAAATATCTTGTCAACAGCTTGTTTGTCACACTCGTGGTTGCATGGAATGCATCAGGCTCAGCCAAAAATAATGTGCTCTTCTGACTCTTCCGAACAGGGAAAAAGCTTGTATTTTCTGGGGGAAAAAAAAAAAGGAAAAAGAAAAAAGTGAGGTATAAGGGCAATCAATTCACACAAATCAAAGCTTTTAATTTCCATTCCAACCAGGGCAATCAATTCACAAAAATCAGAGCTTTTAATTTCCATTCCAACCATATCTTTGTACATGCGTGTGCATTCTAGTTAGCTTGAACTGCAATATAAAGACACTTTGAACCTCAGAAAATAGAGTTCTGGTTACATAATTACAAGAAAACTGCATTTTCACAGTTTCAAAAATTCTCTATCACCATTCTGAGCAAATATTTGTACTGAAACCCATAATTTGGATTTAAATGAATAGGAATTTGCTGACAGGAAATATTAAATACGCAGTCAGCCGTAATGCAAAGCTTAGCTGTAACTCATTGTTCTGGTATTCATATATTAGAGACCAGTATTTGACCTTGCTTTGAATCTTGGCAAATCACACCTTTAGCCAGGCATTAAAGAAGGAGAGCAAGATAGGGGAAGCACACTCCACGCGTTCTTCTTCCATTTAAAACTAAGCTTGTATTTTGGAATAATAAATCTAAACTAGAAGCTAAAGCATGTATCAAGCCCTAACTGCCTATTAAGATTAATTTAAACCAAACAGATCATTTTTAAAAGTCTAATTTCTCCATTACAAAAAAATCCATGCAACCACTCCATAAATAAATACAAATTTGCCCTGGCATCATCTGAAAGAGCCCCTCCCTCAGGCTGGCTTCTTGTCACAGCCAAATGCTTAATAGGTTGTGGCTGGAAAATCCCAGGGAAAGCTGGAGATTTTTATGAGATGAGCACTGATTGTGCAGGAGCCTGCAGCTATTGCTGACCTGCCTCTTTCACAGAAAGAGGATTATTACACAAAAGAGTGCTAGAGATACTGTATGAAAAATACATTTTAATTTCTTTCTCAGCAAGAGAAGATGGAGAGAAGGGAAATGGGAACAGGCAGAGGAACTACTGCAGCTTTTCTGAGGGGGATTCCTTTAATATTATTATTATTGTTGTTACTTGGAGAGTTCTTAAGAGGGTCTTTTATGGATGCACATGAACAGAGCCCTGGTCCCACAGTCTTCCTTTATCACCGCCATACATTTGGAGCTGGTCTTTTGCACACATAAGCCCACACACACTCCCATAAGAATGTATATTTTTCTGGCTTTCCCTTGTTGTTTCTCTTCCACTACCCCTTCCTTACCTATTAGAGAGATTGAACTAAGAGAAATACCCTCCTTGTTTTGCTAATTACTGTGCACATGGAGGGGCCTCCTCCTGGGTTTTTCTCTTACTTGTTGGTGGTCATGGGGGGACTGTTGTTGTTTGCTGCCTGCCTTCCCACCCCACACTGCAGAGTAGGAGCGCAGTGCCTTGGCCTCAACACCTCTGTGAAGTGCTCTCCTCTCGCTCCTGCTGCCTTGTCTGACAGCCTCACTCACCTGTGCTGCAGCTGCTCCTGCTCTCCATCCCCAGCCCCAGGCTCCTGCCCAGGTCCCCTCCATCCTCCCATCCCCTCCAGTCTGTCACCACAGCTGCTCCTGCTCTCCATCCCCAGCCCCAGGCTCCTGCCCAGGTCCCCTCCATCCTCCCATCCCCTCCAGACCTGCTCTGATGTTGTTCCTGCTCTCCATTCCCAGCCCCAGGCTCCTGCCCGGGTCCTCTCCATCCTCCCATCCCCTCCATCCTCCCATCCCTCCAGCCCGGCACTGCAGCTGTTCCTGCTCTCCATCCCGAGCCCCAGGCTCCTGCCCAGGTCCCCTCCATGCTCCCATCCCTCCAGGCCGGCGCTGATGCTGCTCCTGCTCTCCATCCCGAGCCCCAGGCTCCTGCCCAGGTCCCCTCCATGCTCCCATCCCTCCAGCGCGGCGCTGATGCTGCACTTCCCCGGCTTGTGCATCTGTATCCATGGCAACCGCGGTGACATCAGCGCGAGGGCTCGGCGCCACCGCGAGGACTCCGAGGCAATTAAATGCTGATAGAGCCTTTTTAATTGCAGTTGAAATGTTTCTGGTAGCGGAAAAGAAATAAGGAGGGGGTGGATGGGCGAGGAGGTGTAGAAGGTGGAGGAAGATCTCTCGCTCCTCGCTGGCTGTCTTTGCAGTGACAGCACCTCGCCGTCCCCAGGCACCGCAGAGCCTCGGCTGCTGTCACAAATATCCTTTCCCCTCCCTGGAGCTGCCACCTGCATCCTCAGCACCACTGCGACCAGCTGCAAATGTTTGGGTGGCCACTAGAGTCTGAGATGCTCTTGAGAGGAGGAGAGGGTGACAGCGCTGCTGTCCCAATTCCCATTCAATTAGGCAGGGAAGCACACAGCTCTTCTCAGGCCAAACTCCATCCTCACCCCTCACAGAGGGGCTGAGCAAGACCCTGGGCATGGAGCACACCTTGCCCCTGCCGGAGTGACGCCGTGGCAGCTGAAGGGAGGAGGCAGGTGGGCTGTCAGATGCCACCTCTGTCCCCTTGCAGGATGTTTCATACAGAAGCACAAGAACAACTTGAATTATGCTTACCTGTCTCTGCTTCCCGTGCTCACCCTGGCCAGGATTAGCTCAGGGACAGCTGCCCAGAGCAGGACAGCCTCCAGAGGGGCTCTGCAGTGTGGGGCTGGTGACTTGTGACAGACCTTTTGGGGCTGCAGTGCTGGCAGAGCTGAGCAGGGCAGAGCTCCTGCCATGTGAGCACAGATGAGCCCCCCCAATGCCTCATCCTCCCTACACGGACAACTTCCTTGAACAGAGAAATTTCCTAGGCACAGAGCAGGGAGAAAAAATAACTTCCACCTAATCAGATTTGTGCAGGAGCAGCCCTCCTGACTGGCCTGCTGGCAATTGGTATTAACAATGTAGGTCAGAGCAGCCTGACAGCCAGCGGCTCTCGGCAGTGAGGGAGCAAGCACACGCCCCAGCCTTCATCCCCCCCTTCAAAGCCTTCTCCTCAAGCTTCCCCCACCACACAAGCCAGAGAGCTTCCCCCAGGCCAGCTGGCTCTGGGAACCACTGCCATGGTCCCTGGGCTGCCTTGGTCTGAATGGGGTGCACAGTTTAATGGCAGTGCCAGGCTGTGGGGGTCATAGAGAGCTGTGGAGTGTCTGTGCCTTTGGGGCTGCCCCTCATCCGCTGCCGGGGGCCTGGGGAGCAGATACATCCCTTACCTACTGCTCACTTCTCCAAAGCCCTCAGGGAATGACTCGTTAGCATCAGGTAGGGTTTTCCAAAGGAAAGGGCACACAGCCTCATCACCTGGCAGCTCTGAGACCTTTGGGCTACAGAGAACACATTTGCCAATCTGACATCACACCAGACATGCTTTAGCTTCAGTTCTTTGTCAGCAATTCAGGCAACAAAGCCACTCCTCATGAAAAACAGCTGCTCATGCTCTGTGATATTATTCCATATCAGGTCAGCTCCAGACTATCCTGGATCCTAATTTTCTCAGGGAGCAGGTCTTTAATGTGCTACAGGATCCTTTTTCCCCTGGGAAGAAGGTCTGTGAAGCTCTCTGTCCCAAGGATGAGGTGAGACTGAATGCTGGGAGCAAACCTGTCTTGGCAGCTGGGGAGGGAGGTCTGGACTCATTATCAAGAATCTCAGAAGACATAAATCTTACAATCCTCATCCGGGAGGTGAAACCTGCGTGTTGGACAGGGCTGCCCTTGTGCCGTAACAGCAAACATCACATGGGAAAGAAAAGGCAGAGAGCCAAATGAGCAAAAAAGAAAGGAGAAAAGGAGGAAGTTAGGACAAGAAATAGGAAGAGAAACTGAAGAAAGGAAAAAATTGTAATGGAAAAAGATGTGTCCAGTTACACTTGGGAAGAAAGCAAGCAGGGGGGAAAGTAAATTTGAAGGTGGTCCTCAGGGCTTCCCTCTGACAGTTCTGTGTGAGGAGCTCTGGTATCACACCTCAGATGATATGGGAGGACCAGACAGTTAAATCAGTTGAGTAAGATCAACTGCCCTACTCATTTTAAAGGAATTTAATGGTTACAGCCACTGCTAGGGATGCTGCTGCAGTGTTATATCATGGTTTGATGTAGTTATTGCGATTTATCTCTATAAAGGGCCTGGTCATCTGTCACTGGTATCTGGCACCGTGGCTTGGAGTTAGATTGCTGACAAAGATGTTGAATCATTTGTTTTTATAGTAATGGACAAATTTTAGCATAAGGAAAAGCCACTAGTTCATATTATGATCTTTGATGTTAGTCCATGAGGATATATATTAGATTATTGCTGTCCTATTTGTGTGAACTCCTTTCCCCTATTAGGAGTGTAACTGCACTGCCTGGCTGACGGTGGCCTTTTAGCTGAACAATGAACTGATTTAAATTGAGTATTGGACTAGTTCCTTTTGTGCTCCATAGTCCTATAAGTTGGAGAAGGTGTAAGGCGAAGACTACTATGGACAAAATAAATGTTTAAATCCTTAGCTGGTTCGGCCCTTTATCTGCAAATGTTATTCCAACACCTCATCTCCGAATTTACAAAAACAAGTAAAACACAATAGAACAGTATCCACCCGTGGCTACAGATGTTGTTGACAATTTTTGAAGTGTACTGAGGGAGGATCATCAGCTAGACTTGGCAAAAATATATATATATGCCCAGTGAAAAGTCAGAAAAAAACATAATAAAGGAGATTTTATTTTTTAAATGTTCTTATATTCTGGGAAAACCCAGAATATGATGTACCACGGGTGCTACCTGAATGATTGAGCTGAAGGAGGCTGGATGGAATCCTGTTTGGAAAGACATGCACGTTCTTAGTTTTATCTGGAGAGAGGGAAGGATGCCTCTGTCATTGTCCTGGAGGCAGCAGAAGAGGGCCAGCGTGGATTCAGGCTCCTGGGAGACGAATGGAGCCTTGTTTTCAAGGGCAGCTGCTTTAACTGTGAGGAAGGAGCTGACATGAGGAGAGCTGAGGCTTCCACGCTCCTCCTTAGGCTGAGGTGGAAGGGAGGACAGAGAACTCCCCCGCAGAAAAGCTGCTCTCCGTGAGCTGCTTGCTCCGTGCTTTCCCTTCTGTCACCTGAGGAAACATTCACCTCAGATCCACCCAGAAGAGGCCCTGAGCAGGGTTCAGCTGCTGCTGGAGCTGGCAGGATGAAGGCTGAGCCTGCCGTGCAGCTTGCAGCTCAGATCCTGCCCCAGAGGCTGTGCTTTTTTCCAGCTGGCTCGGCCTCCAGCACAACCTGAAGGAGCAGCTCTGTCCCTGGGTGAGTGCACTGCCCAAATCACAGCACCATTCTGGCAGGGTCAGCTTCCCCAATCTCCTGATTCACCACCCAAAGCAGCCCCAGAGACACTTCAGAGACAAACTCAGAGCAGTGGGGATTTGCTTTACTCGGCACGCCAGGTGTGGGGGATTCACTCCTCCAAACACACACACCCCAGCACTGCCAACACACAATACTATGGGTAACATTCATGAATATTCATTACATTTCCCGGGATAGGAGTGGTTATACAAATAAATCATTAATATTATTAGCATGTGTGCCACGCATGCGCTGTGTGTCCTGGTGGTCTTTGGGGGTCTTCTTGTGATGAAGATCTGTAGTCTTCATCACAGTGCACTTTTCACCTTTATCTCTGGAGCATGGGCAGTCCTTAGTGGGATGATTCAGGGTTTCTGTGCTGGCCTCAAACAGATTCTTGTCCCTCTTATCTTAACAAGATTAAGGGAATTCTGTTTCCCTAGGTTTCAGAATTTCCATATTCTGTCTCTCAATAGTTAACTTGAGTTACCTATTGACTACCCGTTTCTCACTCCCTGTTTTCCACCTGCTGCTGAAGTTCAGGACAAAGCTGTGAATGGCTTCCAGAGGGAAGAGGAGCAGGCGCTCTCAACATTCCTTGCCTCTGCTCGTGGGCAGCGCTGGGTGTCACATTATCTCGTCACTGTGGGCATGCAGTGTGCCATCCTGGCGGACACATCCTGTGCATTCTGAGCAGCTGGATTCCGTGTGCTCAGGCTGCTCTCTGGCAGGCTGTCTCATGGCATCCCTTCTGCGTTTCAGCCTGCGAAGCCCTGCGAATTTCCATCAGCAGAAGGGCTGGCTGAAACTTATGATTTGTTCCAGGCAGGAAGCAGCTGGAAGTGTGAGCCTAGAAATCCACCAGAGCCTTCATGTGAATCCTGCAGAGCTATGCCAGGAGTTGGAAAAAATTGGATGTCTAAAATTAATTCCCAAATGCAAAAGTGAGCATCTAAATCAACAGACTGATTTTGGGAACCATTGCCTACTCAGACTGTATGGAACCAAGACAGTTTGTTTATGTGGTTCAAGATGGGTTCAGAAATCTAGTTTTCTGTATGCCCAATCCCAAAATCTCATTTTAAAACCTGTTTAGGTGTCTTTGTTCACTTAGCAATCTATTCAGGATGATGCTCACTCCAGCCATTGCAGAGCAGGACTGGGAGTGAAGTCAAACCAGCAGATGTGTTTGCTGCATTTCCACCAGAGCACACCAGCCCTCGCTGGACCATCAGCAAAACAAAGCTGGTAGAATAAAGAGAATGGCAGCTGGGCACGTGGATTTTCCATATGTGTCCCCTGTATGGCCCCACACACCATACTCCAAATCCATCCTCACTCCTGGAAAGCCCAGACAGCCTCAAGCAGCTAATTTAAACCCCACCTTGGATGCTGTGAGCTACCCACCTGGCTGCTCGACTGACCGTCCTGGCATAGAAATGGGAGAGGACTTTGTGCTTTCAAAGCTACCTTTGATTTAAGGAGCATTTCTGCAGAGGACTCACGCAATAGATGCCCCACGGTGTCTCCTCACAGCACACTTCAGTCCTCATCCCCACCCTGCCCCAAGCTGGGGCTCCCTGTGGGGCCAGGTAGACCCCTTGGGCCCCCTGACAAAGTACCAGTCACAGAGATGGGTCATGAAGGCAACAGAAATGCTTTGGGCTTTGTTTTTGCATCGTTTCCTTCAGAGAGAGACATGGATTGAGAGATTAACTAGCCCCGGTAATGGCCATGCCTGTCGCATTCGACTGCTGGGAATTAGCTTGTCATTCTGTGCCTGGTTTACAAATGGAGGGAAAATGGTCTAGGCTCCATTCAGCTGTGCCACTTCTCACCCCAGAATTGCCTTTGCAGCTCATGTTTGAGCTGCAAGCATATATTTTCCTCTTTCCTCATTACACTTCCAGCTCTCTCAAATAATAAATAGCAGGTGCTTAGAATAAAACATATTATTCTGACAAACATTTTCATCATGAGCTAAATTGGCACATACTAACAGCTTTAAAATACTTACTGAGTAATTGAATACAGCAGTACAGGTTACTATGCAGATGTCTGTCTCTAATAGTTTACCATTACACACATTTCCCTCCTAAAGGGAGAGACAGCTCCACAAGTAGCAAAAAAAAAAAAAAAAAAGGAGGAAAAAGGAGAGAGAGCCGTCATGCTACCCCCATAGGATATTCTTAAAAAAACAGATGGTTGTATTTTACAGAAGCTTTTGAAGAAAACTTTAAAGAACTATGCAAATTTTTGCCATTGCTTTTTCTGGTTTGCATATTTCTCCTCAGTTTCCTTCGCTATCACACATGATTGCAAATCTGTTTCAACCTATAAATAGCTTTCTTCTTGCAAGCAAAGAGCTTTGTAACAGCAAGGCACATGTTCCAGAGATGGGGGGAAGGAGCAAAATTATTATCATTATCCTTTATCTTTAAGGAAATTCTAGACTGTTACGCTCAGTGCTTTACATTTGGTTAACACGTCAGATCAAAACCATAATCCCTGCCCCAAGGAATTTACAGGCTCAAAGGGACACCTTCAAACTGTAAATTACATTCCTGTCTGAAATGGCTTTACCCACCATTTTGACAGGTAGCACTTATTGCCGGAGGGGGGGAAAGCAAAGGGAAATCTTGTTTCTCCATTTTTGCCCCTTGGGTTTCAGCTCTCTGGGCACAGTTGGTGTCGTGGCTTTGCCACTGGCCCCTTGCCCTTCCTCTGTCGTGTGCTGAGCACGAAGGTGTCACTCGTCCACCCTCCTCGTCAGCCTGAGCCTGTGGGCTTGTCCTTCCTTGTCAGGGGACACGAGGCTCTGCCCTGGAAGAGCCATGGTGGTGCCAGCAGCTCTGGAAGAGGTGTCTCTGGCTCAGGTTCAGCAGGCGCTCAGAGACAAGGAACAGAGACACTCCACAGCCTCCTGCAAGTCTCTTCTCAGCAAAAACCTGACTTCTGGTGGCCTTTCCTAAAGGCAACGCTTCCCATCACGCTCTCTCCCAGTTAAACTTAGTGGTGATTTCTGCAAATAAATGCAACACGTGGCTCCAGACCCCTTCCATGACTGAATGGAAGGTGCTCAGAGTTTCAGCAGCCTCTGGGTGCCCTGTGCTGCCACGTGCAAGGGCTGGGCTTAGCTGGCTGTGCCTACTCCAGCAGCAGGTGTGTGTCACAGAGTCCCTCATCATCATAATGATTACCTGGATGAGTGTGCTGCTTTTCCCTCTAGCCCTGCTTTCCCAAATTCTTGGGAAGAGGTGAGCAGTGCGCCTGCCCAACCCTGTCCTACTGTGGGGGTGAGAAACACTCCAGGGCCATGCACAGAGACAAGAGCTTGGAATCACTGCTGGAGCCTGTACACTGAACGTTCCAGCACCATCACCCACTCACACAGGTAAGATGATGTCTTGGTTTGAAAGACAGGTGTCTTGCTAAGCAAGGTGGAGCCTCCCTTAGAATGGATAATGTGACCCCCTTCCCCCCAAATTATTATAACTTTGGAATCGAGGGCTTACAGACAAATATATGGGAGAAGGAATAACAGTTCTACACTAATATTTAGAGCAAGGCAATAATACAGAAACAATGGTTTAGATAGACAAAGTCAGAATACACCCTGCACCCTGTTAGGGTGGTGCTAGCAGTGCAGTTAAATGGTGGCTGCAGTCCTGTTGGAGTGATGGATGTGGTCTTGTCGAAGCAGTGATCTTGCAGAAAGATCTCATCGGTCTCTGGAGGTCCAGTGGTGGCTCTTGAGCTCTTCTCCTCTGATAATCCAGTGGAAAAGGCAGTCCAGTGTTCCAGGGTCTCAGTTTATAAGCAGGTAGGAATGTTCAGTTCCTCCCCTTTGGTTGGGGCATCTCACAATGGGCTGATGGAATCTTAGAGTCACTCCCAGAGCCCTTGATGGCCCATGAGCAGAGATAGCCCCGATGGTGTTGTCAGGGCTGGGTCATGCTGAACATAAAGAACACTGCCCCACCTGTTTCTAACAGCTTATGGAGATGGTAATAGAATACATACTTTTGGTTA
Organism: Origma solitaria; assembly: GCA_013397895.1. NCBI lineage: Eukaryota > Metazoa > Chordata > Aves > Passeriformes > Acanthizidae > Origma > Origma solitaria. The sequence continues at coordinate 342,683 of VZRL01006435.1, read as the reverse complement.
CACCTTCCATGTAACCTAGGACAGATGAGCACTTCTGGGTGAGCTTCAGAGCTGGACTCGATGATCCTTGTGGGTCCCTTCCAACTCAGAATATTCTGAGATTCTGTGATTCTGGTCTGTGTCCTGGGGATCAGCCATCTCTGCCTGTAGCAAGCCTTGCCACATGGCATTGGGGTTGGAAGAGCAGCCCCAAACCTTTACTTCTCTCCCTCCTGGGTGCCAGAACTGCTCTCTTTTACCCTTCGGGAAGCTTCCCTTGACCATGAATCCACGTTCTGCAGGACCACTGCTGTTTGTGACTGTGCTTTCTTGAAACAAAAACAACCAGCACCATTTTTATGGAGTGGTGCTGGCAATAAATATCTCTGCTTTTACCAGGCTTTTGTTTTGCTTTATCAGTTGAATACCTGTTAGATAAAGCAAATCAGACCTATTAAAACTCTGCTTTATCTTTATACATTGGCAGCTGCTGTTGAATCCCACATTAGTTTCTAACTGTGCAAACAATTTTGGTTTTGGTTTTCTGTTTAACAAAATAATCAGCCAGTAACAGCACATGCTGGTGTGGTGCTGTTCTGTAATTTAGCAGTACTAAATAGGACTCAGGAGTTGATGGTGCAGCCTTTTGCAATAGGTGATTTAGTATTTTAATGCTTTTTCTGCTAGTCCTTTGTTTAAGGAATAACAGGAAACGGCAATGACATATTAGAACCTGCATTTCACTGTGAACTGCTTAAGTTAAGGACCACTGAAGTGTGACTAATTGCCAGATACTTCTATGCCAGGTCTGTCATATCAAGATAAAATAAATTAGATGTCCATCATTAGAGGATGAGCTATGGACTCATTAGAGTGTACTGTCTCAGTGCAATGGACACACCAGTGTAGGACAAATTTAGCTTGGCTTGTTTTTTCCTCCCAGTGTGTAAACAATGCACGTCTGCTTTTATCCAGAGAGGATAATAATTCTTAGATGAGAAACATGGGCTTTTCCTAGCCTGAGACAATATTTGTGGCACAAGTAATCAACATTAATACATCTCTTTTTTGTCACTACTTTAACCTTGTTAAGGTCCCTTCAATATTGATGATGGGTCAGGCTGCTCCATCCCATGCCTTCAGGTATTTTTTAATCTGTATAAATCTTGATGCTGTATATTGAGGATGACCCAAAATGTGTTTGAGATCTAACCTCTCAGCAGCCTCTAAGCTGAGCCTCTGCACAATGCTGTTAAAACCTGTTCAATCTACTTCCTGCAAGGCTCCTGAAAAGAAACCGTTCCCTTCACTCTTCAGAGCTCTCCATTGTATCAAAAAAGCAACAAGTGAGAGCAGTGCTTGCAGTCCATAAAAAAGTCTGTTTGGAAGATCCTTGGCTTATTGGTTGTTTGACAGTCCTTTAGATCAAGGGGCCACTTGTGGTGACATCTTATAGCCACACTTTTTCTGTAGATATTTACCAGACTACTAAGTCTAACTCTAGATATGGAATTGGCCTGATCTTTGCAGAGCATCCATAAAGATAAGAGAAATGAAAAGAGATTGACAGTCATGAAAACTGGGTACCATGCTCAGGTATCCATAGCTGCAGAACAGTATTTGGCAAAACAGAGTATTCTGGCAACAAACGTTCAGATGAGATTGCATGCAACACTCAGATCCAGGAGAGGAAAATTCAGGCTGTAGCTTAGACTGAATCTTGGCAAAGCATGTGGTTTTCAGAGTCTTCTCAGAGACTGAGACCAGAGACAGAGAATTAAAAAAATCATCATCATCAGAGCAGAAACCTCTGTTAATCTGTCCTGCCCTGGCACACGCTGAGAAAAAATGTATAGGGGCAACTGATTTCCATCCCCTGGAGCATAAATCTAGTACAGTTCCAGTGAAGTCTGTGATTTTTCACTTGTTGAAGGAAACCCTGTGACAGCTAGTCAGTGATGGTGAATACCCATCCAACTCAGCATAATCAGTAATGCCCAGAGGAATGAACGTCACCCTTGAGAATCTGTGATTTGCTTAGAGATGCTCCCAAAAACCCAGGACACAAAAAGATAGCCTTTCCTTATTTTTAAGTATGAAGGTGGAAATAAAACAGTCAGCCTCATGGCACAAGTTGTTCCAAAATAGCCTGTTACAGTTCATTTGAGGTTAAACAGTGAAGTGTGAAGCTGACCCTGCCTTGACAGAACAGACCTGTAGGACAGTCGGGCTTCCTGACATCTCTCAGAATGGGCTGAGGAATAGGCCATAAGGAATAACTGCATCTTCATGAACAGGCTTTTATGCCTTTTCTAAAGTCCACAGAGGCCATCAGTTGGTCTCTGCCCATTGACATCAAGCTAGTCCTAGGAGTGATGTGTTAAATCTGTCTGAGAAAAGGACAATAGAAATGGCAGTTAACATTACTGAGGGGAAATTCAATTTGGTTTGGAGCAGAAGAAGCATCCTGACCAAGCCTGACAAACCAATATAAGTACAGTTAAAGATATATTGCTGGAGTTACAGCTGTATCAGAAAAGGGAGGAATTTTCTTGTCAGGAATTAGAAGGTCTTTCAGAGGGCAAACAGCTTGCCTTAAGCCACTCAGCAAGAAATGCTGGATTCAGAACTGAACTCACAAATATTTCCTCCAAATCATCATTTAGACCTTACAGTCCATCTTGCCAGGAGATGAATTGATAATTAATTAATATTCCTGTTACTGGAATATTTAAAGACTAAAATACCAGAGGATTAACTAGCATTATGAAAGGAAATATGAACAAGCTAATTCTTACCTTCATAGCCTCATACAAACTTTAAATGAATCTGTACTTTGATTTAGACTTCTACTGGTTCCCTCTGGAGCTGAATTACCCCACCACCCTCTGCTGATGCTCTGTGTTTTCCCAGCCACATTCTGAATAAAATTGCCAAGGCTTGACTTGAGAAACACCCAAGATCTAGTGTTACATCCTATGTCTGAAATCATCCCCTTGGCTTTCACTACTGCCATGGACGTCACAGGTCTCAAAGATGCTCTCTGCCGTAACTGCCAGACCCATCCAGATGTTTTGGATACAGCTGTTTAGGATACAGCTGTTTCGGTGGCAGGACTGAGTCCCTGTTGTAGTGCAATTGCCAAATCCTCTCCTCTGCTCCAGCCCACAAATTCTTGTCTCTGTTTCAGACAATTTTCTGTGCCTGGAAATCTTCTGGGTCCAGTGCCTTGTCAACCTGTGCAACTTCTTATTGCCTAATTATCTCTTCCAGTATAATCATGAAACCTTTTAACATTTTTCTTTCTCTCCAAGGAAAATAGATCTCAATCACTAGAAAATGACCTTCAGCTTCTATTGCGAACAATGAAACAAAAATCTTTCTGAGTAAAATCAGTTTCATCTGTACTTTTCCATTGTCTTGCCTTGAAGTCTCATTAGTTGCTGGAAATTTCTTGGGGTTTTAAAGAATTTCTTTGTGTTTATCCTAATTTTCTTGACAATGTCTCTACTGTTTATAAATTTAATTTAACTGCCTTTATCAACTCCATCCTTGCCTCCCGCCTCTGCTACACTCAGAATAATCCCGGCAATTGTTGTCATAAATCATTTGAAGATCCTTTATTCATTTCCTTGGGTCTCCTGAGGTCTCCAGCAAACTCAGTGCATTTCATTTCTTGGAGGGATTGTTTCATTTTCCTTCCTGTGAGGAGGAATGAAGGAGCTCCTTGCATGCTGGCGCAGAAAAGGTGACACTGGAAGCGGTGTTCCCTGCCTGTCACACGGAAAGCACAGGGAGAGGTCGTCAGAGTGCAGGGGAAGCCACACAGCAAGAAGTGCCAGCGGGGAGGGATGGCCTTACCATGTCCTTTGCCCGACTGCTCCCAGACGCAGCTTTCTGAGCAGCTCATCGCTTGGGTTTTTATCTTTTGATATTAAATGGAGGAGAAATGTGCTCAAAATGGTGTAAGGCAAGGGCACAGACTTGCAGTCGGGGACCTTATTTTATATTCCTTGGCTGTAGCATCTTTACTATCAGTTTGAGCATTTTTCTTCCAGCACCTTGCCCCAGTGATTTTCAGAGAATCTTGCCATTTCTTTAACTAGTCTGTGTAAAACTGCAGCTCCTCTGGCTGTAAAGACATGGGTGTCCTGCTTGCATGAGGACAAAGGGCTCTGAGGTTGTTTGCAAGACAATCCTTGGGACTGCAGACCATATTATCACTTGAGCCAAATCCGTCTCAGTTATTCTCACAGAAGTGACAGCTAAAATTCAATTGTTTTGACTTTTCTCTTAGGTTTTCACTTCTATTCAACTCCCAGGCCTAATAAAATTATAATAATGGCTTAATATTACTCCTCCTTATTCTGTATATCTTCTCCTTTAATAGTTTCCTAATTCTCTGCAGTTAAAGTCTTCCACATTTATGTTCTTGCTCTTTATGTCTAACTTCTAGCTTTTATCATGACTATATTACACTGAATTGTTTGGTTAATGGCTGTTTCCCTTGGTAAGTAGGAAAATAAATAATTAAGGGTTTGGATCATGAATTGGAAATGGGTTATGATTCTAGATAGATCCTGAACTGAAACTAAAACTTTAAACATAATTTACCATTTCATATGCTACAGTTTTATCCTGTCCTTCCTTTGAAACACTCAAATACTGTTTTTAAGATAAGTCCCTGGAAAGCTCCTCTATCCTAGACAGGAACTCTTCCAAGATAGCAGCTCAGGAAATTCCTGTGCATTCTTTGAGTCAGAGAGGAAGATGTGCTGCAAGGACACCTGACTTAACCTCTCTGGCAAACCCTGTGCTATCAGAGCCAAGAAATCTCAAAGCAGCGTAATCGTAAAAGCGTCTGAAGAAAAGAAGAAAACATCTTTTCCTTGAGGATGTTATGACTTTGTACTCTATCGTGGCTGAAAGAGATTTCAAAATTTTATTTCTTACGCTAGTCAGGCATGAGTCTGTGCCTCTGGATTTTCCTCTAGAATAAAATTCCTGTTACACTGAGTTTGTCTCCCAAATGCAACCACCTTATTAGGGCAAGGTTTCTTCTGCAGATCCTGAAAACACAACTGTGGAGTTTCACACTGACCAACTGATGGACCCAATGCTGCAGATCTTTATTCCCATTTTGAAAACTTAGGTGGCTTGAGAGACTTCACCAGATACCCTGGATGTGAATAAATTTACCCATTGCACCAGACGCTCTGAGCTTGAGGTTCTGTACACAAGAAATCCAAAACTTGCTGCTTTTTCTGATTAATTTCTTCTTCTGAATTTCTTCTCAGGTAACTCACAATAAATATCATACTATAGATATCCCAAGATTTAAAGCACACCTTGGAAGGCCTGGAAAGTCCACTTTCTCCTGTGGAGACAGGAGTCTGTGAAAAAGGAAAGAAACACTTGAGATTAAATATAAAGATTCCAGTTTCACAAAATAATTTGACTGCAGAACATCCACCTTTCTGTCAAGTCTGCATTGCTACTTGTACTTCTTTCCCTTTGCTTTTTAAATCAAGCTTGTTGAAGGCAGCAAAGGGAGGATGTAGTATCTCAAAAATCCTATTTTCCTGAAACAGCTCAAAGTAATTGTGCATTGATTCCTTGGAGAAAAAAGAAACGCTATTTATCAATTGATTTTAAAAACTAGAAAGCAGTGGTTTGAGATCACTTTCTGGCTAAAGAAGATGAGGATTGAAAATACCAGAATAATAAAGAGCCATGGGTTGATCACGCAGATGTGAGGGACATAGTCAATGTCCCCCAGCAGTGCAGCTCATCTGCTGAGGCAGTTCTAGTTGGGAATAAAAGTACCTCAACCATTAAACCAGGTCTGCGCCTTTGGAGGGGTGCTACAAACTCTCTAACAGAGGTTAGGACAGAAACACAAGCCATTTCAGGGCATTTTCAGAGAGCAGATTAAAATTCACACTGCTTTTCACATCCCCTACACCCTAGACTTTTTTTGGGAAACTGCTTGAACGCCCACAGCAGCTGCAGTGCTGCAGGAATGCACACAGGCTCATTGGGATCATGCCTGCTGCCTTAGCATACAATGGAACTTGGGGAAAACACCGAGCAGAAAACCCACCTGAGCTAAAATCAACCTGAAAAAGGAATTTTAAGATTAATTTAGTCCATGTGTCCATGTCCATCATGCTTTTCATCAGTACAGCCCATGGAGAGCCTGTGGGATGTTACCATCACCTGATGATCCCAACATTTATTTCCACTACAGGGAAGGCTGCTGAGCACCCTGCTGCTCTTGGGTGGTGGAAGGAAACCACAGAATGCAAAGGCTGCCTCCTCCTCCTCTCCCTGCCCTGGATTGTGACACCTGGATTGTCACCACCATGGTGGTGGAGGAGCACATCCTGGGAATCTGCACATCCAGGGAACCAGCAACTGCTCCAGACAACACTCACGAGAGACAGGAGTTTCTCCTGGAATTTTTATCCAAGAGTCTATGTGATTCATTTTTTTTTCTTTGCTTCACCTGGTATAACTTGAAAATGAGCAGAGGTATCCTCTGAGCTCCTGACGTCGGCTCCTTGCATTAGTAAATCCTCTCTAAGGTGGTCACAGACAGGTCTGCCAAATGTTTAGCATCACATAAATATTGTCAAGCAGCACCATTTCCATAGTGTCACCGTGAGATTTTCATACGAAAAGGAAAATAACTCCCTTGTGGCTACAATATCTTGTTACAAATTCTTGGGGGTTTGGATGAAAGAGCTATAAAGTTGATAGGAAATAACATCCAAGGGACCTGTGAAACTGCACAGTAATAATCATCAGACACCACTGTTTTCCCCATGCACTCAAATTGTCCATACTTGCTTTGGTAGCATTATTTTATGTGTGCCTTTTCTCTTGCTTCAGTTTAGAAGTGACTGAAAGAAACAGCACTGTGCAAGAGGTTATTATTTTGTATGTAGAGTGAGAGTTTATAATTCAAGGGAAATAATTTCTGCTTACAAAATAATTGCTGGGCACTAAACATCTTATCATGTACAATTTGTAATACCATCTCATGTAAAAACTCAGAACATGTTTTCTCCGTATCAATGATGAATTTCAATAAACTACTCTGACTATGGTATTTTAAATGTTACAGAATTGCTCTGTTTGTTACATTGAAATGTCTCTTCTTGAAACAGCACATACACAATTACTTTAAATGTAATTTTATTAAACATTACAGCAACTCTGAAAAACACATGCACTCTTTCTCTTGTGGAATATATCAACTTTTGGTCACTGCTATGTAAGGAAGATATTAAACTATTAGAGTGCATTTAAAGGAGGGCAATGAAGATGGAGAAGGCCTTGAGGGGAAGCCAAGTGAGGAGTGGCTGAGGGCACTTGGTCTGTTCAGCCTGGAGGAGACTGAGGGGAGACCTCACTGCAGTCACAACTTCCTCGTGAGGGGAAGGGGAGGGACACGCACTGATCTCTGCTCTGTGGTGACAGTGACAGGAGCCGAGGGAATGGCCTGAAGCTGTGTCAGGGCAGGTTTGGGTTGGATATCAGGAAAAGGTTCTGCCCCCATAGGGTGGTTGGGCACTGAACAGCTCCCCAGGGCAGTGGGCACAGCACCAAACCTGACAGAGCTCAGGGAGCATTTGGACAACTCTCAGGGACATGGTGTGACTCTTGGGGACAGTGCAGAGCCAGAAGTTGGATTCAATGATCCTTGTGGGGCCCTTCCAACTCAGCATGTTCTGTGGTCCTGTGATTCTATAAGCTTCTCACCAAGAATATGAAAAAATTGAACACTGCTGATACATGTCAAATTTCTGGTTGTCACTAAGAACTGTTGGGTTTGCAATTAAAGTTGTAGATTTCAATGTGAGAAAAAAAAAATTAAAGACTGAAATACATAATTACCCACTGCATCCACAGCAAGGAGATGATCTCCCAACAACTTCAACATCTCTGGTGCAGAGTATCTGAAAAAATCCAGGCACTCAGCATAGGATGTATCAGGGGCTGTCCTTCCCTTAAAATCTGGCTGCAACCGCAAGTCCTGTCCTCAGCTGGAATCCTAGTCCATTCCTGGCAGAAAAGTCTTGCTTTCAGCTGTGTCTTAATAACTTTAACTGAAGCTGACCTTCAACATATTTTTGGCAGAACAGCCAAAAGCTCAGTGTTATCCTTGAACTGCTTGTTATTGCCTTGATGAAGAACAAGAGCAGAGGATTGCGAACAATCCTCATTTTATTCTTCCATGGAATCCTTGGATTCTAGAAAAACCCCACACATATAACATTATACATAGACCCTGCAACAGAGCAGTGGCCTTGGACTTATCCTTGTGGGGAGATTCCTCATAGATGTGTGTTTGTAAGCTGAGCATTAATCTCACACTTTCCCTACTCTATCAGCTGCGTGGCTGAGAGAAGCACAGATGTGAAACAGGAGCAGGGAAAATCAATAGTGTGATTTGGACAGGAGAAATCAATGCAACAATGCAGCAAAAAGAACTGAATATGGTAGGGTGGATGGAGGTAATCAATGAAAATACATGTGCTTTTGTGAAGCATGGTGAGCCAACAGGTCCAAATAGGACACAAGATCTGAACTTTTATTTTAATCCAATATAAACTGGATATTTGGAAGGTCCAACTGAGCTAGTTTTGTATACACAGGCACCTTTTTCCACCCCTTTTTTTTTTTCTTTTTTTACCCTCATCCCTCTGCTCCCAGGTCCCACCTACCTCTATGCACAAATGACAAAGTGTTCAACATATTGAAAGAAAAAGTAGATTTCTGCCATAACCTGATAAATTCAGCTGATCTGGATAGACTGAATGCTGCTTATTCTGCTGGGTGCTGCTACTTGCTGCCTGTACATCTTCAAGTGTATTTTCTTCTGTGTTTTCCTAATGAAGTCAAAACCTTCCCCAGTCCACTTTTCTGACCAGAAATGGATAATGGATTTCCATCTCTTGTCTTTTTTTTTATTTTGTTTTGGTTACAAGTCTGCCTGCAACGTGGTAAAAAGGCAGCCCCTGTAATACCTGTGAAGGGGAACTGTGCCTTAACCAGGCCATGAGTCAAATCCCATTTGCCTGCCTGCTTTTGATGTGCTATATTTATTTTCTGGGAACATTCTGCCCAGCCTTTCCTTTTGGCTTTGGCTCTCTATAATGCCACAGAGTTTCTTTGTTTACTTTTCCCTTGGGCACTGCTAAAGCAGGTAGAACCTCAAAATTGATTTCTCCATGAAGGAACACTGTACTTTTTTTTT
>VZRL01006435.1:272237-333430 GCA_013397895.1 Origma solitaria | reverse complement strand
TTTTTTTTTTTTTTGGCCAAATTACAGCGTAATTCTTATCCCTTGCACAAAACTCCTGACTTTTTCCCACGTCAGTCGAAAATATTCCACGTTAGTTGAAAAGTCATCTCAATAGGATAATGCTGAGAGACATGGGGTGTCAATCGAGTTGCCTGCCGGGGATGTCACACTCCTGCTAGAGATAGTTACTAAAATTTGACAGATCTGATGACCAAGGGCATTTTTCCTCCTGCGGCATGATAGTCCTGCCAGAAGGGCTTAAATATTTGTTTGCAGAGAAAAACAGAGATGTGGTGTTGCTTCTGCTGTAGCTGGCACGAATAATCACGTCTGGACAGGCTGGCTCAGCAGACACTGCAAAAGCTGGGGCAGGACTTCTGCCTGCACTCAGGGAGAATCCCTGGACAGAAGGTTTTACAGCAGTTCTTTTTGCAATGCTGCATATTCTCCCGATCCTCAAATTTATTTTCAAAGCCCTTAAAAAATATTAATAGCTCGTCTGATTCAGAAAGTGCCTTGCTGTGCTGATATTTGCATCCCCAGGAAAAGAGTTGCACTCTGCCGAAGTGATGCCACTTCCTAATTTAAACGTGTGTTTTCTGCACTTTAGTGCATTTTCTGACCATGTTCTTATATCCCTGAACCACATTTGATGACTTAGCAGGGGCTGGTGCAGGGTGAGGGGTAAGGAAGGACAAGGGGACAAAAAGAGAGAGCGCAGCACACGGCAGCAGCAGACAGAGCTGCCAAGGGGAACCTTGGCCCTGGTTTCAGGAGTCTGAGCTTAGGTTTGAACCTATGTTTTCTTTGCAGGGAAAAGTGGGGGTGAGAGAGCAAGGTACATCGCTTCAGCATGCTGCTGGGAGGATGAAATAGGAAAGACTTATAAATATTATTACCTGGCAAAAGATGCTGATAATATGGAAACTATAAGCGAGATTGAAATGAAGACAAGCTTTGAGATACCAAACCCCAGTTACTGAATAACTGGAAAACAATGGTATGGCCACTGAAGGTAATCCACCCTTTTTGATTAAACAATCCCCTCTGCTTGCAGACAGGTCCAAGGGTCAGAGCAGACCCTCCCAGCTTGGCAGAGGGTCCAAAAAGCAGTTTTTAGGGTTTAAAATATAACGCCGTATGGTAATGCAATGACTCTCATAGGCTGTATGTAAATGTAGGATTTGTAACTTGTTCTTGATTGGTTAGTGAAAATGAGAATATTCATCACAGAAGATGATTTATCGTATTGTAAACGGCAACCACGGTATTCTGTATTCTGTATTTGATCCTTTTTCTTCGCTCTCTCTCTTACTTCTCTGCCCTGCTCTGAGCTGTGTCTGGCAGCTCCCAGCAGCTCCCCTACACCCACACCCCTTCACAATAAACCTCATGCTCTAAGACCAAATTTCAGAGATCTCTTGTCTCCGTCCCGACCATCTGAAACAAAACAGCCAAATCCCACAGATGGCAATCCTACAGATGGGCTGGAACATTCCTAGATGGAGGATTTGGGCATGGAAGATTGGGAGTGGAGCTGCAGCCCTGGCAGGGAGGTGTGCACCTAAAGCAGAGCTGTCCATGAAGCCCAACCCCACGGGAGGGAGTACAGGCAGAGAAAAAGGTCCTTCTTCTTCTCCTGTTGCTCAGACACCCTCAGAAGCACTGGGAAAACCAAATTCCCTGGTTTTAAACTTTGCAGCCTGACAGATGCTTTTTGAAGCTCCCTAAAGGCCTGTTCACAGCTTCTTCCACTGAGCTCTCACTGTGGCACCACTTTTCTGGCAAGATGAATGCCTTCACTGGGACAACCGGGAGAAAAAATGTCAATTATAATTAAAAATAACTTCTTCATTTTCCAATGCATGTCACAGGTTAGGGCGGAAAACTCAGCAGTGTTTCTTGCTGATTTGCACTTCTAGATTTCCACACAGAGTCGAAAGCATTTGTGGGTGTTCTTCACAGATTTTGCTCCTCTGTGAAGGTGTGTATAATAGGGGCATAATTATAAATGTGAAAATGCAATGTTGGGATTCAAGGGGTAATACTAATGCTTCAAAGGACTGTGGGAGAAGATCCAGGTCTCATCTAGTCCATAGCCAAATCTCTCCCAAAGTCACTCTGATGACTTCCTTGAAATTAAAGATTTGCATCACTGTAACTGAGGAGAGAACTGTGCCCTACAGCTTTAAATCACAGCTTTGGCATTAGTGCTAGAGGTCCAATTCCTAGGCTGTCAGAAGAAGATTTCAAGGTTCTATTTATTGACTAGGAAAGAAGGTTGCCCTTTCAGAGAGCGCCAGCCTGACTTTTAATTTTTTCGTCTTCCTTGGACATTTGCAGAAGTAAAAGCAACTTAGAAACAGGGAACTGGGGAATCTTTTACATGTGGGGAGCTGCTCCAAAGTGATGATCAGCTGCAACTACTGGAAATGAGAGTGAGTGGGGAATGGAATGAGGGTTTCTGTTTCTTTATTTTCATAAATCAGAGGATTTGCTATTAAAAATTTTACTTCTTCATTCAGGTGTTCTATGCCAAAGACCAGCGTTGAGCAAATAATTGAAGCTAATGCAAGTTCCCGAAGTCCCTCAAATATGCACTTCTTACTGTGTATATTTTGTGAGTCACATTCAAGCAAAGTAAATGGAGCTGTGTAATGTTGACTTTGACCCCACATATGAATGTGCATTGTCGTGGTTTAATCTTCCCACTGTGTGTTTGTGAAAGTTGCCTGGGGGTTGCTTTATTTTAGCTGGGGTGCTGACAAGGAAAGGAAGTGTAATGAAAGCAAAGCAGCCAACGTTCGCAAATGTGATATATATGCTGAAGTCAGGAGATCTTTTCTCACTCGATTTTAAAGTGCTGTATGTAATGCACATGTCGCCCAGCCTAGATGAAATACTTATCTCATGGGATCATGATTTTAAACTCGTTTTAAATGATTTGAAACTTGGACTGGCTGAGGGGTTTTCCTGCTGTTTTTCCTTTTACTAAATGACATTTGCATGGAAGACTTTCTATTAAGCTTTGCTCAAGCAAAAAACGATCTGACTCTGTCCAGAGGATATTTATGTTGAGGTAAATTGTGACCTTGATCAGGGTTTATTGCAGTTTTTGACCTTTGGCTGTTCTTGAAATATTTATTGTTTAGAACACTGGTCTGAATTAATGAATGTTTTCTGGACATTCTCCTTTTCCTTCTTTCCTCTCAGGTAAATTTTGACCTCAAGGCTTTTCTGGGAAGATTTGCATCAAGAAAGAACTGCTCTGTGTAACAGGGATGAATTCTGCAGCATTTAGCACATTACTGTGGGTAACAGAATGTCCCTGGTTTTGCATTTTAGTTACATCTGTGCCCTGAGCAGCATGTGATGCTGTGGTGCCATCAGGGAGAAGAGACACTGGGTCTTTGAGAAATCTCCACATTCAGCTGAGGAGAAGAATGGAAAAAGTACCTGAAAAAAGTACTGATGAGGTCTGAATCATCTCTGGGGACTGCAGGGGTCTGCTGAAGGGGCACAGCGTGTTCTGCTTCAGCCCTGGAGCAGCACCTCCATTCGCGTCTGAGTACATGGGAAAATGAGGTTTAACTAATCTGCCACTTAAAGAGAGAACTGTTAAAATAATAGCATTTTGATGGAGCAAAGGTTATCTGCTCTGGAATGGCAGATGTTCCTCAGTGCCTCTGCTGATGAAAGGAGCAGGCAGCAAGAGCTTTGAGAGGCTCAGGAGTGCTCGCTCGCTCCCTCTCTCAAGCAGTCTGTCGGCTATTTATGGCATTTCCCTTATCTCTCCCAGCAAAATTAATTTTACCACATACATTACATAACATGCTTTTGTCTCAGACCAGCGAGCTTCCCATCCTCCCCAAAGGACACCTGGTATTTGTGGGGCTCTGAACTGGAGGAAAGTATTGTGGAGGTCCTGTGCAGAGAAGCACTGGGGAGAATATCAGTCTGTGGCCCCACCACAGCTCTCTGAGATTTGCATGGTTTATTTGTGCTGCTTAGAAGCGAGGAGAGATTTTTTTTTTTTCCCCCAACCCTGTAAACTCAGCTTTTGATCTTAAAATCAGCTGGTGTTCTTTTGCTTCTTACACCACCAAAGGTGTTTAAAAATCTGTTGCCCGAATTGTGCTGACAATTTAGCTTTAGACCACGGGAAGTTCAGCCCTGTTCATACTTTATGAAATGAAAAGCAGGTGGTAGCAATATACATATGTGTTGGTTGGGGCTTTTTTTCCTCTTTCCTGTAAAACAGACAGAGGTTTCTTAAAGTTGCTGCTTGGGAAGATGAAGGAATGAACCTTAATTCTTTGTGGTGCATCTCCTTTGTGCTGATGTATCAAAGCACAGCTACTGCAAACCCAGCCTCCCCAGCTGCTGCAGGGCTTCCCTTGCAGAGGAAGATGCTGTTTGCACATGGGCAGTGAGGATTTCTCAGTCCCTGGTACCCTTACACCCCCAGTGCATCAGGAGTACGATGGGAACAGTTTGACAGAGGATCTTGGCTATCAAGGAATGAGGGCAGAAGGAGAGGAGGAAACTAATCAGATTACCATAATTTTTCATAGTTCTGAGGTTCAATTAGATACCAACATTTTGGGGCACGGGAAGGAGCACTGGATCCCTCAGACATTGCTGTTTTTCCTGTGTGGTTGGACTGTAGGTGATGACCTTGGTTCCCTGATACAGCTGCAGTGGAACCAAGCTGCTTGTACTTAAACCCTGCACCCCTCAGAGCTCCCAGCTTGAGCTGCTTTCATTATGGGAGAGGAATCACTCTTCCTTTGCATTTTCCTCCTGTGCCTGTAGGGCTAATTCACTCATATAAGTTATAGGTTACTATTTATTTAGTGTTTGAGCACCTCCACATGCAGTACTGATGCCGGTGATTTTTGTATTTTCTTTTTATACCCTTTTCATATATTTCTATACCCTTTCCCTTCCCTGTTACCCTCTAAACACACTCCTTGTACCCTGCACAAACACCCCTTGTACTTTAGCCTTACATGTTTACAACCCTTGTAGTCTGATATTTAGCTTAGTTTGGGGTCCTGCAAAGCGAGGAAGACCAAACATTCAAACTACCTCAGAACTAGGGGCTCCAACCTGTTCTCTCTTGGAACATGTTTTTGTAAACTAGGCTGTAGTCTCATTTGAGAGGGAGGTTCATTAGAATAGGGGGCAATTATTCATTTATTAAGTTTCTTATTGGGGGATTTTAGGTAGATATGCTAATTGTGAAGTCCATAAAAATCCGGTATGCATTGTGCGGGGCTCTGGTTCATCATTCGCTCCATGGCATGTTTTCCACCTTTGATGAGTCTGGGTACCTAGGATCCTATTAAACCGAGGGAAATTCCCTTTTCCCTGTACTGCTCTGTCTGCTTCATATTTTTACCAGCCTGTTTAAGGCATCAGTACCAACATAGTGATACACAACCAGAATAAGGACACTGCTGTGAGTTAGGGGAGCTGCTGGTGTGGAACCTTGTGCATGTTAAAATTCTACTCATGGCAGGATTTAAATTCATTTCAGACTGTGTTGGTATCTTTAATTTTTTTCACTGAGCTGTGGTTTACCTGATGGAAGAAGATACCAGTGCTGTTATATGCTGCTCTGTTGTGGAAAGGATTCCCCAAAGAAAACCTGTGCAGCCCTTTTAGGACAGGCTCCAGATCCATCCTGTCTCCCTGGGAAGCTTGTCCTAAGAATGGTTCCTTGGGGCTGTTGCCTGCATTATCCCAGAGGAAAGAAAATGCCTGTTTCAGTCAAAAGCCAGTAATGACCTACCTGTTTTGGCCACCCTTAGCATGTTTGTGAATGTGCAGATCAACAGAAATGCAAATTCGGTGGGCAGATGTGGCTCATGCTGAAAGATGCACTTTGAGCCATCAAAGGCTGTGAAGGGATGAATTTTACAAGGAATTGTTAAACTGTCACACGAGTCCTCTTATTACAAGGTGACATGTGTGACTTTGAAACAAATGAGATGATTCTTAGTTCAGTTGCAGGAGAGCCAGGACTACCACCAGATTGAGTCAGGGGTAAATACATTTCAAGGGGGAAGGCACAGATTTGGGGAGGATATGGCAGGTTATCTCAACCCAGAGCTACCTTAGCTGATGCCCAGACCTCGGGAGACATTTCTTGTTGCTCTGCACCAACCAAAAAAAGCTTTTCAAGCCATTAGAAATAATCAAAATTTTCCTGTTGAAATACTTCCACCACAAAATGACCTTTTCACAAACCCCATAATTCACACACAGAAGTTTCTAATTGCCCTCCAAAATTCAGATTATTCACCAAGAATATCAGAAATTCCCACCATTCTCAGGGTCACTTCAATTTCATTATTTTGTTGGAAAAGAAAAAAGAATATTAACAAGAATATGCTAGGCATGTGGTGGAGAGGCTTGGAAATAAAAATATCAGTAGCAAGAGTTGTGTTGTACCTCTCAGACTGGAATCTCCCCAGAGTCCCTTCCCATTAAATATTTTTTGGTTTTGACTTTATGTCCAAAAACATATCCAAAGCATATATTCATTGTGAACAAATGTTTTGGTTTGTTTTTGCAAGACTGGATTTCTTTTTTCCAAACCTTTCCACTGGCTGCTTCCTTCATCCACTTCTCTGGTTATTGCTAATGGCTCTTTTTTTTGCCTAATGCCTGGACCTGCTTTCATAATTCTGTCATTAGCCCTCTGCTCATTCTCTCTAAAAACACCCTTTGCAAAAAGCTAATCTTCCCTCACAAAGGACTGGACCTAAAAATAGGAAGAGCAGTGCCGCTTGCTGTGATAATACACTGAGTGTGACTTTCTGACTGTGTTACTGCAACCACTTTCGTTCTCATTAACCCTGCAACATGCGTCCTCTTGTCTTATTTTGTCGAGCTTTAGTCGAGCTCGAGTCTACAAATCTCTACTCAGCTTTGCAGCTCTGATGCGAGTAATTCACTGAAGCCAAACAACACTAATTAAAAATCCATGTTTTATACCACCAGACTGCTGTCTCCCTGGAGAGAGCCTCAGCACTGCTTCTTGGGGAAGTGCTCCACGTTTTAGTGGCACTGTACAAATACTGATTTTAAGAACTGATTTGAAGATAACTATCATGTTACTTACCTTTAACTATCTTGGCTGGCCCTAGACAAGCACAGGGATGAGCAGCCAAACGTGTTGGGCGTGCTCAGGATCCAGAGCTGCATTTTACAGATGGCACCTACATCAGCAAGAAGCAAACTTCAAATCCTCAATAGTCACATCCTTGAGGCTTAGGATTTCTCCATCCAAGGCTTCCAAGCACTTCTCTCCCAGCTTACACCCATTTATTAGCACTGCTGCCTAGACAGCTATGCTGCTGTCCCTTTATCTTAGAGACCAGCAAGCAAATAAATCCTCTGCGCAGTTTCATTTCTGGAAAAAATATATCTAGATTATTGTTGTGTTAATCTTAAATTCTCCTCTGCCCCAGGAGGGCTGGCAGCCTCAGGACAGGCACAGAAACTCTGCTGCAGCTCTGCTATTCACAGCTGTGGCTCTGTCCTTGCTCACAGATGTCCCCAAGCCACAAGATCACCCACAGCGAGTGGTGTCTTCCTGTGGCAGGGCGTGTCCTCCCCCCACCTCTCTCTCCATGGCTGATGCACAGATAACTCAGATTGAGTCAAAAGCCCATCAAGAAGTTATCTCTTCGTGCCTGACAGTCTGAGTTCTCCAGCCTTGAATCCACATCTTGGTATGGAGAGAGGATGTGGAGAGAGATGAAAGAAATGAGTACGTGACCGAAAGACACACTTTTACGCTATAAAAGACACACGAAATATCACAGAGGCAGAAGCTTTTTGACATGGACACTGGAACGTGAAAAAGCTTCTCCCCAGGGTCTGGACGCAGCTCTGTGGTAACTTCCTCGAGGGTTGAATGAGGATTCTAATGTCACCAAATTGGAGTTTGGTAAGATACATTGGTTTCCTAAATTGTATTTTCTTTGCTAGCAATAACAGTAACAATAGGTACCTTTATCGCGTGCTGCATTCTTAGCTATTCGTGGCTTTGCATTAGCTCTGTGTAGTATGTAGTTTTGTCCAAAGTCTAACATCTATTATTTACTGTGTCTAATAAATGATAATTTATGTCATATTAGACCTAATCAGCCATAATTAAAGAACCTGTCAACGAGACCGGGTCTTGGGCTGCTGGCCACCCCAAAAAGAGCTCCCAACTGCTACCAAAGTCCTGGGCAAAGGCAGAGACTCATCTAAGCTCCTGTCTCCATTCGTAACACTTCCTCATCCCAGCACAGCCTGTCCAAGGGTTTGGGTACCACCAAGAACAACCAGGTTCATCGAGGAGGAAGGCTGCCAGCACACTCAGCAGCCCAGGATCAGCCAAGGAGGGACACAAGCACAAATACAGCATCAAAACAGAGCCAAAACCTCTGGCCAAAACCCAGCTCTTTGCCCCCAGGTTTCCCCAGCAGCGTTGGAAGGCAGAAGCTTCTTGGGAGAGGGAGAAGACAGGAAAAGGGAAGGCGGTGGGACATGAAACCAAGGGAGTGATAGCAGACGGACTGAACTGCGCCCCAGCTCCCAGTGATGGCTTGAATCAGGGATTCTGGACATGGCAAAGCTCACCAACCTCCAGAGGAAGGGAGGACAAACACTGGAGTCTGCCTGAGGAGCAAAGCACAGCAGCTCTGAGCTGAGGATAAAGCTGGGCTGTCACTGGAGCCACACAAGGATAGAGACAGCACAAGCAGGGGCAGCAGCTGGCTCCAGGACGTGAATTTACTTCGTGCTCTGGCTGAGCAGCCCCAGTGATGCAAATTGCTGTAGCTCTGATTAATTAGGCCGCTAAACCAGATTTATAGATACCATATATTGCTATAGGAGCACAAAGCAGCCAGAGAGCTTCGACAACATTTCATCCTTATGGCCTGATGCACAGACAATATTTGCTTGGTTTTAACCACTGAAATCGTGCCAGGGAGGAAATGTTTCCTACCAACTGACTCACACAAATAAATCCTGAGTGTGGGCATGGCTATCTCGGCATAACAGTTTGTCACAGCTATCTTCCTTATTCATTTCCCAGACTAGTATAAAGCATTTACTGGTGCAGCTGCATTAAAATTAAAAAGGTCAAAGCACTTGAACTGTACTGATGTAATACAGCCTTTGTGTACAATCATTGTGTTAAACCAGTACAACTTCTGATCCTCAGAAAAAGTTTTGAGCCATGGCAGTGCCTCAGAGTTTCGCACAGTTTAGCAAGACAAATAAAATATAGGGACTAAGAAGAAAAGGCAGAAAGAGGAAAAAATTAACTCTGCATGAATCTATTTTCTCTAGGTTAGAAAAATCTGTGTTTTCCATTTGTGTGATTACTGACTTTCTCTTTGGCTGTGGCTTTGAAAACACTTTTCTTTACCATCTTTATTCCCTACAAAAAACATTGTCTTCAAACAAATATCTCAGAGGGTTTATAGAACTGATTACAGTCTGATTCTGTAAGGAAAGAAAGATAATTGTGCATGAGCTGATAAATGTTGCAGGGACAACTCTAAACAATTGTGCATGAATTATATCTCCAACAAATGTAATTACCGAACAATTCAGAAAAAGTGAAAAAGCTGCTATATTTTTGTAGTTATATCCTTTCCTGGCCTGTGTTTTGGATGGTTTTCAAGCATCCCTGATTAAATCTGGCCGGAAATCTTCTGGTGGAGCCAAGTCCCAGTGAGAAACACCGATTCATCAGAATGAAACACTGCGGAGTGTGGGAACCTGTCCTGTTTGGTTCGGCACACAGGGGCTGCAAACCTGGCCTGCTGTGCAGGTTGCTGGGAGAAAACTGCCAGATTTCCTCCTGTCCCACCTCCCGTGGCACCACACTGGGCAGGCAGCACAGAAGGGTCTGTAGACTTCAGGCAGATCTCTCTGCAGGCTGTCCAAGCATAAAAACCATCAGCATGTAAAAGATCAGAGGCAAAAATCTTTATTCCTGAGGTAGTCGGTGGCAAAGTGGTCATTACCTGACCTGACTTCCAGTTTCCCAATACAGGACCTGGTTTCCCAAAACAGATTGCAAAAACAGTGTAGTATAACTCTGAAAGTGCTTGCAAGTGGCCCCAGAAAAGATGAACCTTTCCTTACAGCACTGTGTCAGGAAATGTGTTATAAGCTCTTTAATGCAGGATATTTTATAGTGTTTTGACCTACATTTCTGGGTGAGCATCCTGCCCTAATCACCAGCCTGTACTGCTAGTCCTCCACCTCCGAATGGAGGGACAGCAGAGGGACAGTGGGGGGACACTGTATGCAGCCACAGCCACTCTGCCATGTTTTCCATGTGCACAGAGGCTTTCCTGGAGTGCTGCACATCCCAGGCCTGTCTGGGACTCACCAGGAGCAATGTTCTGCTAATTTGCTGGACCTTGACTCCAGGCTGTGCCCATCCTGTGCCATGCTGCCCTCAGCAGATCCTACCTGGAGCTCCCAAATCTCCTTTGCAGGTGTCAGCTCAGGATGAGTGACAGGGAAGTGTCACTGGGGAAGTGTGCACTGGCACAGTACCTTGGATTCCCAAAGCAGGGGACAGGCCCGAGGGTCCTGCCAGCACAGACATCTGCCAGGAGCTGTTTCCTACCCACTGGGATGCAACAGGATAGCAAGGAAGAGAAAGTCAAGTGAAGGGTTCCTCTCAGCGTTTTGCAAGGGTATCGTACTGCCAGGAACGCTCCTTCCTGCAGCAAGATATTATTTCAGTGACTCAAGTGCCTTCCCTTGTGTCCTGCTGAGAGCTTCCCCTGGGCATCCCTGCAGGCTGCCCTTCCCTTCCAGCTGCTGCCACAGTCTTGGCCCTTGCCCTTCCCCTGCTGTTGTTCTAGTGTGGCTTTTCTCTTGGCCACGCACCTACAAACTCCAACAGCACGAGAACTGCCCCCTGCTTCTTCCCCTTCCCTTTTCCTGCCTCATTTTTTGTCGCCTTTGATTTTTAACAGAGAAAAAAAATAAAATCTTAGCTGATAGCATGGAGCTGGTAAGCATTACCCAGTGACAGTACCTGCTCAAGGCTTGGCTGCCCATCAGCCTGCAGCACTTGTACCTGATTGAAGCACTCTTCAATCAACACTGAGAGCACCAAAAGGGGGTAAAACAATACAGACTCTGAGCAGTGAAAAACATGGTATTGCTACATTTTTCTGGCTGACTACAAGGAAGACACGGCGGGGGAAAAATCATCCCCATTGTTATGTTAATTTGCTGTACTGGAGAGACCAGTCTCAGGAAATGCTTGTCTGGACTCCCTGAATTAACCCTGGGAGAACTTCTTCCTTTCCCATTTTATTCTGTTTCTTTCTACCCCTTTTCTTTCCCAAAAGATAACTGAGTTCCCTTTATGCTACCAGCTGTGGACACCATGGACTGAGCTTTGTGAGCACAGGTCTGTCACAGATTGTCATTGTGACAGTATTTGTAAGGATTCATCTGAACTCATGTGAGTCCAGTGATGAACATCCCAAATCTCCTGTCTGCTCTCAACCTTCAGCTATGCTGGGAAACACAATTTAAAAAAAATTTTCTTTCAAGAGAGTGTGCTGTTTTCTTGAGTCACAGGATGCATATCCAGGTGATTTATCTATGAGATAAGCAGATTTAGACAGAACTATTTTCAGTTCAGTCTGAGTGAAGATGGGATCTACAGGATGTGCTCAGAAATCTCCAAAGGAGCATTGTGCATCAAAACCCCACTTAGCTTTCTTCAGCTCTTTGCTTAACCCCCTGGATCAGAAAAGACCTTTCTGAACCATAGAGGCTTCTACTTGTCCCCAGTCTGAGTCTGCAGCTCACTTCTCTATCTTTGAAATCTGTAAACACGTCCACTTGTGGTCCTAAATTTTCATATAGAATAAAGCTCATTTGTGTGCTGATCATGTACAGCTTCATCAAAAGGAGTTAATGGTTAATTTAATTGGAAGAAGGATACATGACTTCTTTAGGACAGCAGAAACAGGGAAGGAATAATTTTTACTAATTTAGTTCATTTGTTAGGAAGAAGAAACAGTGGAACTTGCATGATACCATTAACCTCACAGTAACTAAATTGTCTAACACTAGCTGGCAATCAAAATTTCTATGGCTTTAAGGAGATTCACGTTCTTCTGGGACTTGGTTTCAGCTGCTGATTTCAGATTCAGAGCCACTGGAGTTAAGTGAAAATTTGCTTTATTAGTCCCACGCTGGTTCTGAGTTCTGATAGTTTCTGGACTGAAGAAACCTTCCATGTCAGGAGTCCTCCCATTAATGAGGACTGAAGCACCAATTAGGAGGTGGATCATGAGCTGTGCTCCTGCACAGACTATTTAGATTAGGAAAAACAGGGACTTGGGGCTTTGGAGCGAAAGATGAGCAAAACTAAGGGCTCCCAGAAGAGGAAGGGAAAGAAGAGAGGAACCTGTAATGAAAAAGGTCTTAGCTAAAGATCTAGAAATGGGAGGAGTTCCTGGAGATCAAAGCAGAGTGAAGACAAAAGCAGTTGGGATACTCAGGGACCTTGGCTG
This sequence comes from Origma solitaria, assembly GCA_013397895.1. Lineage (NCBI taxonomy): Eukaryota > Metazoa > Chordata > Aves > Passeriformes > Acanthizidae > Origma > Origma solitaria. Next base: position 320,858 of record VZRL01006435.1, on the reverse strand, counting down.
GTCATTTACTGTGAGCAGCAACAAAATATGAATTGATTTTGTCCAACCTTCCCAGACTGGGAGAGACCAGTTGGAGAAGGAAATTGAGACATCGTGAAGGCACTGCAGGGAGGGGAGTGCCTGAGTGTGTTAAATAATGAGATAAGAGCTCTTATCGTTCTGATTCTTCAGCAAATCCCAGCATCCAGACCCACTACGAGTTGCTTCATGTTTTGTCTTGCCCACGAACAAGCAGAAAAGATAGGATTGACCCAATAAGCTTCTCTTTATAAATGATCCCCTGAGGCTGAAACTCACCCAAATACAGGGAACAGCACAAACTCTGTGTATTGCTTCAAAGCCACTGGAGTCATAGAGATGGGAACAGGATGGGCTCTGCTCCTGTCTGGTATAATGGCCTTGTGCTGATCTGCTGTAGAGGAAAGAAATTAATTTCCTTCTCACCCTGGAAGCCATTATCAGTAGCAGAAGCTAAAGACTTTTTCCTGACTAAAAAATCTCTTACTCCAATACACCAACATGAATGGAAAGTAAGGCTTTAATTCTGGACCAATTTTCTTGTCTTTTCAACCTCAGTTCCTTCTCAAATAGAAACCTAGGACATTGTCTTCCTCATATTTTTTTCTTTGAAGATATCGTCCACTACCTTCAGGGTGATCCTAAACTTTAGGAGGTGAACCCAAGGAGGTTGAATGCAACGTATAGAGTTTAAAAGACAGATTTTATATGGGTTTGTAGGGGCATGTTTACAATGATCTATTTACAATGAGACCTTCACATAATTAAAAGACTATATAGGCAATCCTCTTTTTTTGTTTGTTTGTTTTGTTGTTTTGGGTATTTTTGTTTTTGTTTATGTTTTGGTTTTGTTTCGGGTTTTTTTGTTTTGTTTTTTGTTTTCCTCTAGCTATTTTGCTAAACACCACGAATTTCCAAGTGGAAGCACATTTGGGAGGCAGAAATGTTTTGTTTTTGTTTGTTTTCCTCTCACTTGCTAGTCACATGGTTCTCCATACCACCATACATCTGCTTGCTAAAAGAGCGAGCTGTGCTCAGATCTTACCAGCAAAAGAGCTTTAAACCAGCTTTCTGACCCTGCTGCTGACAGTGTTTTCCCAGTAATTCTCTGAGATAACAGCTGCAATCCCAAGTACACTGCAGTACAATCCCAGCCACAGAAGCTGGGACTTTCTCTTAAGAAGATTGTCTTAAATTACTTGCAGGACAATCAGCTCCTTTTCATAAAAAATAACATGCTAGGAAGTTGGACTCTCTAGTCCATTGCTTAAACCATGTCTTTTCTATTTGCCGATATTTTATGTGGTAATAAAGCCATTTCTGGACCCAGAAGGAACTGGAATTTTAAAGTATAGTGATTTCAACTATGAGTTACGGGTAGGGAAAGTAAATCACTTACAAGTTAACCTACTGCAGTGTTCGGAGAAACATCTCTCCACCTGTTTCTGTGCCACTTCATCTCTTTCTGCAAGGATCATCTTCAGTGGTACCATGATATGTGATGGGAGCTCAGGACAAAAAGGGTTATTAATGCAATATTTGCTGAGATCCTGGACACGCTTAAGCCAATGTTTGTCACCAATCTGTTTTAGTGACAGTGCTATTTCAGCCTCGTGCTTGGCTGGACAGGCTGCAGCTCTGGAGAGTTTGGTCTAAGACCCCTTGACATATTTCTAGACCAGGGTGAGGCACCCTGTGGAGCCACTTGTACTGTGGCTGTTGAGACTGAGTGAGGTGAGATGGAATCCAGTGTGGAAAAAGGAAGTTTCAAGCCCTTACAAAACCCATAAGTGGAATGTCAGTGGATGTGTTCCAAGCTATGCCTCTAAAGGAAAGTCGTCTTTAGATGATGCATCACTAGATTGTCCTGAGTAGGAGAGAGAAATAACTAAATCGCTAATAACTCATCTGCAGACAGGTTAACAGCATCTGCTTTCAGCTGTTGTGGATTTCAGCTGGGATGTTCACCCAATGGTTTCAGGAGCAACAAGGCTTACCCTGTGGATATTTAAGAAAAATTTAAAATACTACGATATTCAAGATCGATTCAAGCTTAAAACTATTCACAGACTTGAAGGAAAAGAGGACCCTTTACTTTAAACAGCCCTAAAAATCTCTTTTTTTACAGTAGTTCTGTTCTTGTGAAAATCAAAGAAACTTCCAACAAGAATATGTAGACAGGATTTTTAAATTATTTTGGCTATCAGACCGCTGTAGCCCAAGAATGTTTAGCCTGCAGGACTTTGTACACCACAAATAGTGTATAGCATTACCCTGTTAACACTAATAAACTCCTAATTGCAGAACATAAAGCACTTAACAGCAGTTCTGGGATTATTTTGCCCTCTGTAAAAAAAAGCAGGTCTCATAGGTATCAAGCAAAGGAATACTGTGATGTAGAATTTATGTCCTATTTACCTCCAATGCTACTTATAAACAAAGAGATCTTTGAAAAACCAGGGTGTAGCACCATGATTTTAAAAGGATCTAATATTTTTCTTTATCCTGGTGAAGAAGGGAGATAAGGAGGACAGAAGGATATGGGACATCCTGCACTTTTGGTTCTAAGGAAACCAGTTTATCCTGCATTCAGTAAAACCAGCAGGTGAGACAGACACACTGAATTTTTGATTTCTTTGCCATTACACCCAACCTGTTAAGATTCTGGCATCAACAAACACTCTGTGTCCCTTGGACAAAAAAGAGCAGCCATAAGGAGCAAATTCTCACTCCTGTCTAATAAAAGGGAAGTAACAGCTGAGAGATTTGTAAATGTTTGCTGTAATTCTGCAACAGAATAAAATATTAAATTCCACACACTGCTCTGGCACTCCCATCCTGATCATCATCAGTGAAAATATACCTTCAGTGCAGCAGCTGTAGCTGCTCTAATAAGATATCTACATAGAGAAAATAGGCAATCAAATTTCTGCAAAGTATGAAATTTTCCATTAAATTGTCTCTTCCTTTTATATAACACAGCTGCAACAGTTCTCACTAGCTTTTTCTATCTGTGCCTCAGCAAACATAACTCTCACTTGCAGGACATTTTCCAAATGAGTCATTTGAGATTCAGATTTCCTCCAAATGTGTCTAGACCATGACACCCAAAATTTTATCCTGGAAAAAAAAAAAGATCCTATCAAAAAAATTGATCCAATCATCAACAGACATAAGTTAGGAAATAAAGAGCATTGTAAATGAAGAACATATTCTGGTAAATTTAATATTAAAGAGATGCAAAGAACATCTGTGTCATTTGCTTCTAAATGAATCTCTGGTAGTTTAGTCAATGTGTTAACCTTCAAAAGGCCTTTGATGTTGTGGTCTGTTTGGCTTTGTCTGCTGAACTTTATAGTTTTGCTTTTAATAAGGCAGGGGTTCTGTGGTTTTAATTTGAGTAACAAGTCATTACTGGTAAACTGAATTGCTTCGAATAACTGTAAAATGCAGTGTTTGCCTGCTAATTGATGGAGTGTCTGAAGTCCTGCACGGAAGGTGTTGTTCTTCCCCAGTGTTAATGATCTATTGAATCATGTCCTGTTGCTGGTTCTGGTGGTGACAATGCCGAGGCAAACTATGCCTATAAGGCCATGTTGTTTTTTATTCAGAGTTAGACTTTGGTGGTTTAAACAACAAACATACCTGTCTCAGAGAGATGCAGTTGTGGAAGTAATCAAAATGGCAACCCACGTTTCCCTGTTGTAATGATCATCATGGGAAATCCCTGTAGATGCTGTGGAGTCTTTTTTTTATCCCTCTTTGCACTGTCAGCCTGAGGAAGTTAATTTTGAGTTAATTGGGCCAGACATAGTGCTATGCTTTAGTTGATAAGGGGTGGTCGGTCAAAGGTTGGACTTGGTGATCTTGGAGGTCTGTTCCAACTTTAATGAATCTGTGATTCTGTGAAATCAGAGCAGATCACTACATCTGTGTGAAAGCAGTAAAACACTTCTGTTGCCTTTGAGGTCTACCTAAGCTATGCCACAGTGTTTTAAATGATGCGCTGGCTGAGCAGGGATCACTCAAAATTAATATATATTCTTGGAGAGTTCTGTTTCTTTGAAATTGTTTCATTTTTAAGGGTCTTGGCATTTTTTGCCCAACCTGAAATGAAGTGTTTTTTGCTTTCTTTGGGTGTGGTGAAACCCCTTATGTCATTAGTTTAAGAAAAGGAGAAAATACACCGAAGGAAAAAAAAGAAAAAACTGCATAAAAGGGTACAAAAACACCTCTGCCAAGACTGCTTCTCCACCAAACCTCATCTCTGATGTCCTCAGGACAGCTTTTTTTTTCAGAGAAAGCACAGGGTGATTAAAGAAGCTGGCCAAAAACTCCACACTTTTGGAGGTCTGGCAGTGAAACACCCTGATCCCATCTCAGCATTCCCTCTTCTGTCCTTATTGCCTTCTTATTTTGATATTTCCTTGTACCTATACCACTGCTATTGTACAGAGATATGCTTCACTCTGCACGATTTTTTCCAGAAGAAGAAGCAGCAGCTGCTCTTGGCAGGTGTGAATTCTGTTTATCACATCCCCTTCTTTCCCCCCCTCAAAGCACACACACAAGCACAGAGCGATATTCTTGCACATTAAATTACAGCTATTGAAATCAGATTCTGTCTTACACGGCACTGACAGTGCTGTGTTTTATTGCTAAATGCTACAAGTAATTCCTCACACTCTCAATGATTTATCATGTAGCTCATCTACTCAGGGATTTCCTCCATCATGTAATATCATCTAGAATTTTGCCTGAGGAACAACTGCCAGGGAGGACCTGCTGTTATACCTTGCTTCCTTCTTCTGGAACATATTAGCATAACATAAGTAAACGCCACAGAGCAGTTTGACATATTGTGTAAGTACTGATTTTATGTTAAACTGATAATAGATGCTTGTTGAGAAGCTGTAAATTTTCAGAAACTGTCTTAGTCTGCAGATACCTTTTAAAATAGAAAAATGTAAAAGCAGCTGGTGTGTCTGTATCCACTACAATCCATCCACGTTTCTGTACCCTTGCCTCTCATTTAGCACGCACACAAGTTCAGACTGCGGGAAATGAGTTTTCCATTTGTGCTGTTACACTATAAACATCTTTCCTTGAGTCTGCAGTGGAACATATAACATCAAACACCTATAGAATGTAGTCACCATTGCCTCTACAGGGTTCACATGCTAGGAATGCCCAGGAACAGCACACACGACTTGCTGAATCAAGGACATATTCACGCTCCCTGGGACAGAGGTCGCTCCTGAAGGAGTGCACTAATTGCTGAGTTTGTTAACATAAAAATATAATAATGACCAACCTGGTCCAGGCCCAGCTGGCCCCAAGACCTGCTTCCCAAAGCACCCAGCAGGAGATGCACAGGGAAGGCCATCATAAGCACAGGCTGATATTCAGCCAAGCACCTCTCTGACAGTCAGTGCCTTGGAGAGTACCTGAGCTGAAGGTCATGCAGAGTGCCCATGGACCTGCCTTAATTTAGCTAATTCCTTCCAGAATCTATTTGCATTTTTGCCTCTGCAGCTTGTCTCAGCAGCAAATGCCTTCTTCAGTTGTGAGCTGTGTGAAAAATCTGCCTTCTCCAGTTTTTTTTTAAATTGCTGCTTGATTTTTTGGCATTGAAGCAATCAGAATCAGAGAATAGTCCTTCCTCAAGTCCCTACTCTAACCCTGCAATAACTTCATTCTGGCTTAGCATATGCCTTTCCATTTTGCGCTCTTTCTGTAGCCAAACATGGTATATTTGGTCTTTCTCCTGTGCAGGCTGTTCTCTGATCAAACTTTTTCATACCTCTTTCAACTCTGCTTTTTACGAGAGGAGGAAAGGACCAGCCCAATGTTCAGTCTTCAGAATATGTCTGCACCAGACACTTTTACAGATGGTTAAAAGTGTTTTCAGTCTGGCTCTCAATTCTCCTTCCTAATAATTCCTAACAGCCTGTTTGCCCTTTCGACCGCTGCTGAGCAGTGAGCTTACAGAAGCAACTCCAAGATTTACTTCTTCACTGGTAGCAGCTAATTCAGAGCCAAGAACAGTGTATGCATGGCTGAAATTTATTTTTTTCTCAGATTCATTATACTGCATGTATCAGTGCTGAATTCTGCTCAGTGTATACCAAGACCTTCTGCAGTCACTCACAGTCAGATTTAGATTTGACTATATCAAGTATTTTTGCATTACCAAAAAACTTTGCCACCCAGCCCCCTTTTCAAGCTTCCTTCTGAGAATATGGTGACATCCCAGCATAGTCAATATTTCCCTACTATGAAAAACTCCGTCATTAGTCCTTCCTTATTTCCAGTCCTCTAAGCATTAATCCATATGAGGCCAAATACAACTTCAAAATGACAACAACTCCAAATGACAACTGAATTTCTCTAAGAATCTTTGCAGATGAGACTTGTTGAAAGATTCCTGGAAACCCTCATACACTGTAGCAGCTGAATCACCTTTATTTATATACTTCCTTATACCTTCCCAGAGTACTCATAGATTTGTAAGTCATGACTTGCCTGACAAAATCTGCGCTGACTGCTCCTCAGTAAATCATATTTTTTCCCTGTGTCCAGTAAATCTATACTTCATATAAGTTTTTGTGAGTTTGCATGGTACAAAAGTGTGAGTTTTCTTGGTACAGAAGCCAGGTGCAACGCTCTTTGTTCTCCCACATCTCTCTTGTAGTCTTGGTTAAAAAAAAAATAATTTTTCTGGTATCTAGAGCCTAAACTATGCTAATTCTCAGGATAAACCAAAGCCTTTAACCCCTTTAAAGTTCTTTGAAATTATTTACTCTTATTTATTGATTTGTTCCATGCCCTAGTCCACTGCTCTATCCAGCTAAGAAAGGTTTTCTGGATAGGTACCCCCAAAAGAACAACAAAGCCTCAGGTTTCTCCTTCACCTCTCTGTGGAGAACACAGTGATGAGGAAATCAAAGTCTTACCTGTTGTAGGAGGAGCAAAGGATTTCCTTCCCTCCAGAAGCAGCTGCTGCTACTTCATGCCTTCCTGTAGCGGAAGACGTGGTTCCAACTTTCCAGGTACCTGCTCACGTTCAGATTCACCTTCTCCAACGCTCATTCAGCTTTCTTGTAATGACTTTGTCTTCCCTGTGTGATGTTTTTATAGCTTGTTCACTTCTGGATCTCCCCAAGTGTGGCAAATGTTTTGCTTCTGATGCCTTTGAAGTTTTTGTTGCTGTGAAGTTTCACACATTTATCAAATTGGTTCTCACTACCTTCTCTATTATATTTTCTTGGACTGCCTTAGCAGGGCTTTTCACTTCACTTGCTAAAGTTTTTGCTGCTGGTTACGGAATCATTATCCTTTTCTCTCCCTGGCTCAAGACTTAATTATTTATCATCTCACAGTGCACCCCACAGCTCAGGGACAGATTCTCCCCCTCCCTCCTTAAGGATTCTGTCATCTGACCTGGGAGTTATCTCATGCACCTGGGAGATCATCACTCAGTGTTAAACTCTTTCCATGCCTCTCCAGCTCCAGCCTTCAGGCTGTGTGTTTGCATTATCCTTTTCACCGAGTGCTGACACATCAAAATTAAAATACATCAGCACTAGTTAGGCTGAATACACAATCTTATGATCATGGCAAAGTCAAGATTTGTCTTGTAATCCTTCTTTGTAGTGGTTTGTAAGGGAAAGTCCCTTTGGTGCTGACTCCAGCATTAACATTGCAGACTGAATATAGTCAGACAAGTCAGTCTGTTGTTTGTCCCCTTCTCTAAAACAAATAGTTTCTAGAGAATACTTGCATATGTATTTGTTAGTGAAAATCCCCAAACCTCTAAAGAATATTCAAAATTTGCTGTTATCCTATTGCAATGACTCTTACTGTTTTGGAACAGTGTGACTTAATATTTGAAACACAGAGGAAATTGCTTTTTTTGGGGTTTTGATGCCCCTGAAACACAGCATCCCTGAAATTAGGCTAACTGATCAAAGGAGTTGACTCAAGCAACTGAATGAGCCTCACTCTCCCACAGGACTCAAAAAGAACACACTTTCCTCTATCTATCCTATGATATATCTATCATAGCCCAAGGGGTCTCTTAACAAGAGATTTGATTGAATCTTAAATAAAATGTATTGTTATCTTCAGTTTACCATCCAAGTTGCTTAAAGATACTATCACTGAGATCTTCTCAGCAACAGCAGCTCAAGAGGTCTCTCAATTTTCCAGTGTATGTTAATGAAACGAAAAAAATTGAATTCTAATTGATTCAAACTCAAAACTGACCTCCATAATAGCTGGACTTATAGGGAATATTTGAGCCAGCTTGCCATGAAAGGAACAGATCAGAGTTTCTTCTAATGAAGTGCTAAGATGCCATCAAAGTCTGGTGATTGGAGGATTGGTAACAATAACCTGATCCAGAGTCAGTATATCATCACTCTGATAATTTGTTATGCCTCTATGTGGATGGAAAATGGAATGAAATTCCATGAAAACAAATAAAATGAGGAAATGCTCGGCGAGGAATTACTGTGACATTTTCAAGAATGCTTCCCTTAAGAGAGGCTACCTGGCTGCTCTCTCCTAGGGTGACCTGGAGTGACAATGAGATGCCACAGGCTCTGCAGCCACGGAGAAAAGTAAACTCTTCCAAAGCAGAGTCCAGACCTGCTCCCCTTGGATCTCCTTCCCAGAATAAGGAGTTTCTTGGACCAAAGCAAGAGAAAGCAGCACCTACAGGGATCTCCCCCTCACTCCTGCCTTCCTCAGGGGCTCAGCCTTTCTGGATGGACTCCCCATTGGGGACAGCGGATATTTTGGCAAGTCCTTTGTTCAGTGCTGAATTCCATATTGAGTGGGGAGCAGATCTTTTCTTTAATCAAATTTGTTGGGCAAGATGGATTCCTCTTCCATTTCTGAATCTGATCTCTGTGGAGGAAGAGGCAAACCTCCGTCTTCTCTTCAGCCATAGCAACTTTAATTCCACATCTTCCTCAGGAGGTTCTAAGTCAAAGGGATGCACCTTCCTTCCCTCAAACCAAGCTCTCTCATCCGAATCCTCAAAAGAGAGGGAACCATCAGCAGCAACAGGCTGTGGTCGTGGCTGTGATTCCTGTCCCTGCAGCCACAAAAATTAACCAACCCTTCCTGTTGAGGTAATGGCATGGTATGAAAAGAACAAACTACTTTGGGGACCAGAAAGTAAGCAAGGGACCAAAAAACCTAAAACTGTGGCCTCAGTATAAGACCATGAGGCCAGGAAGGTAGGCTTTGGGGTCCTATTTTAGGATATTTTCTAATTTCAATCATAGTAATGGGAAGATAAACCAGCTCACAGTCTTATTCTCTTCACTAACCAGGGCTCAGAATCAGTCTGGAAAGAGAGAGGGAGTGGGTGTCAGGACCTCCCTCTGGACTGGTACTCTTCATTTCTTGTAAAAATGGAAGTTGATTCTTGCCAGCAGGGAACAGGAAAACAGCATCTAAGAAATTGTTCAGTGTAAACACCAGCAAATTCATTATTCATAGTTGTTTAATGAAAGTTTTATGTTAACAAATCTTTTTTTCCCTGGATGGCTCATAAACTATTTGCTGCCTTTTTCTCTCTTTTTGTTTCTCCAATTCAGGAGGTCACATTCATTGCAGGTGAAGCTTTCAAAAAAGAAAAAAACAAAGATCAGGAGCGAGACAGTGAATTTGAGCACTCACAGGCTACAAGATGCCTTGTGCTCCGTCTGATTCGGCTCCATTATTCATTGCTTGAAATTCTTCAATAGAAGTATGTTTAAAATGTCACTTGCAATATGAAAATTTGTTTTAATACAATTTAGTCTGAACGTTTATGGTGCTCACAGTGTTCCCATGTGTGCTTATGAAAGTTTTCTTTCCATAAATAGGTGCATTTTGTTCTTTGTCTTCAGCGAGAGTCTCACGACTTTTATTACGTCTGTGCTCCCAGAGGTCATTATGAATAACATCTTGTAGAAGCTGCGGTCAGAGATAAGAGGTTTATACATGGCATCCCGAAGTAAGGACTGGCCATGGTGATTTTTAACAGTTTCAGGATTTTATTCTGTATTTTAAGTGAGCTGACTCTTTGCCAGAATGACTTCTCCAGGCCTGACACTTCCCCTGCTTAGTCTTGCTATTTGAGCAGAGTGCACACATCAACCAGGCTCAACAAGGCAGGTTTCATCAACTTCCAGCTCCTTCTTTGTTCTCAGAGCTCTATTAACAGCCACTGCATTTTAAAGGTGGCTGAGTTGTCGATTTTCAATAATTTGTGAGCATTGAGGGATCCAGCCGCCGGCTCGAAATTAACCCTAGGCAGAAGTACTGGGGTCATTAGCACTGGGCTTATTGGAGATATATATCCATGTACCAATTAAGAGCTTCTTTCTTTTGAACACAGTAATAAAAATATTGAAAGTCCACGGTATGAGTGAGGAAAATTAGCTCTGTTTTATTCCAAAAAAAATGCAGTCCGACAGCTTTACCCTTCCACTCAATAAAAACACATTCCTGTCCGCGGCGTGTGTCGTGTTTAATACGCCTGTGGAGCCCAGCATAACAAACCAGCGAGATTAATAACCTTCAGCTGATAACGAACCCCCGCTGCTCCAAGGAGGTGCTGTAATCACAGCTGGCCAGGGCTCTGCAGCACTCTGCAGGCAGCCAGGACGTCTGGAGAGCACACCCAGGCTGAGTCCCAGCTGGCAGCTCTGCCACACCAAAGTGGAGACGAGGAGGGATGAGGAACCAGCAGGGTCTCACCTGCCCTTCACCCACTGCAGTTTTCCCAGTGCTCCACTGCTTAGGTCAGATTTGCATACTTTTTTATCCAGCTACCTAATTATTTTCATCATCAAAATTATATTCATAAACGCAGCACACAGAGTAGAGAAAAAAGGACAGTGACAGTAGGAGAACAAGGGGAGGAAGGGCTGTACCACTGCAGGGCTACTGCCAAAGCCTCAGCTGCCTACACAGAGACAAGTTCAACCTCCACACACCTTCACTGACACTTCAGACAGACCAGGATGGCCAAATGAGAAAGGGTCACCCCTTTCTAGAGGAGTCCCCTGCTCTGTTGGATGCAGGGTTGGTAAGGGATGAGCTGTTGCCACTTTTCTGTTGCTGCCAAGACTGAAAGCTCCATCACTTGCCTCATTTCAGGCTGCTGGGCTGGAAGCCTCCTGTTGTCTGTCTGCAACCTAAGTCTGATCTACTGATTTTAAATATGAGCAGTAATTATTACAGCAAACAGGGCTGACATGCTGCTGCTCCTGCCCAGAAAATGTCTAAACAGTCACAAACATCCTTTTGTCCAAGCCTTTTGCAGCTCTTGTTTTTGGGTGCCTGCTCCCCTGGGGAACTTCAAGCACAGTGAGGTCTCCCAAATTATGTGAAAGTTATAATAACTGTTGTGACTGTCTCCATTTCATGAAACAGCTGGTTTGCTAATGGCCCTCCTGTAGAGCAGTTAGATAGAAAATTAAGTTATGAAAATAGAAACTTAAGGCATGATCTGAGCCTCTGTGGTCACTTCCTGACCCTGTTGTCTCTCCCTGCTTGGGGTTGCTGAGACTGGACACTGCAAAGCCTGGGGGCAGCCTCACAGATGCATTTTGGAGTACTGAAGAAGAGCTTGTCACCACTGAATGGTGACCTCGAAATGGGCACTGTGTCTGTGGCCCTGCGATGGTGCAAAGGCTCGACAAGTTCCCTGGGCTGCCAGTACAGACCAGATTCCCAGCAGCTGCCTGGAGACATTTTTCTCACTCCTCTGGTGAGAGCTGAACGTAACAGACGCCCTGAAGCAGGTGATGAAGTTCAACAAGTGAGAGGAAACGCTGATATTATTCAGGCATTGATTGGTGCCTGCCAATATCTACCACCACTGGCTGGGGTTTGATGGAATAACTGAGAAAACATGTTGAAAATGTGACAGCCAGAGAACGTGTTCTTCCTGAGTGCTTCGAGTTGAGCAGAGCTTGCACAGATGGGGCACGTACCCTGACTGGCAGGAGCACTGCTTGTGTCGCTTTGCTGGGAAGGGTTTTGTTATCCAAAATAAGATTTTATAGTCATCAGGAGGCTCTTTGTGCTAAAGACCTGGATTTCTCCAGAGCTCTAAACCTGATTGTGTGCCTCATCAACACGATGCTTCTTCATGCACTAAATCAACACTTCTTACCAATGGGAGCAGGAGGAAATCAATGCCTCCTTGCAACCTTAGTTAGCTGGTGCAGGAAAAGGCTCTCCAAAACTTCTGAAAACGAAAGAAACAAACGGGGCAGGAAGACGAGGGAATTCATGAATCACAGCAAGCTGCCTGAAGCCCAGAATTAGGCAGTGAGCTGTCTTCCTTCACAGGCATTACGTTTTGTCTGTACCACATCAGTTTGTCTACAGGGAAAGGATTGTCTTTCTGTTATGATGTTTAATGGTCTTATGCTTGTGATAAAGGCAATAAAAAACTTTTGTCTCCTAATAAGTGGGACCAATCTCTTTTAGAGCAGTTAGGAGTTAATAATAGGGTTATAAATTAGTGATCTATACTGCAATGTCATCAATTCTGGGCTTATATGAGTGAATTTTTGTAGAAATTATAGCAGAAAAGACCGCTGTGGCCATTTAGTAATCCTCGTGCTGAATTTGTGATTGGAAATGTTTAAATTCAAAAGCACAGTTGGACTTGTGAAGGAACTGCAGTCCGTCCCTTCTGATGAAGGGCCAGTGTTGCCTTGAGCCAGGGCCAGGTGTAGGTGCAGCCCTGGGCTGTCTGCAGCTGTATTCCCAGAATAAACGCTGCAATGTGGGAGAGATCTCCCTGCCCTCACATGAGCTAAAAAAGGAGCATTCTGCCCTCATCCTGATGAAGTCATCTCTGCTGGAGTGCATAATTACCGCTGAATTTTTAAACAGCTGTAACACATAATATTAATGCCTGAAGAGAACAGCAAAAGGGCATTTCCAGGGAAACAAACCACCATGTTTTCCTGCTCCCTGCCACAATGGGCTGAGATAAAACTAAAGCTGCTTGGGAGCTAACAGGGTTTAGAAACCAGTCAAAACTGAGAAATACAACATTTATGTATGGATGGGCTCATATGATGGAGTAAACCTGCAGAGAAAGAGAAGTTTTTGCCTCTGTTCCTATCTCACATTCTCAGCACATCCTTACCACTTCATCACTCTAAATCTGGCGCGTTGGAGGAAGAAGTCAGAGCACAGTAGGCATGCAAGGCCTGCCAGGGCTTGGGTAAGAAACCAAAATGTGTGGCAAAAACCACCCTGCGAGTCCAGGTCCTCACATACATTTCAGGGATGTTCAGGTTTAAACACTGAGCCAGGTGGTGCTCCAGCAAGGGCTTAGAGAAGGGAATAGGAAAAATGGGGCAGCAGAAAGCAGAGGTAGACCCAGCTCTGCCTCAGAGCTTTATTTATGAAGGTATTTGAAGCCCCCATGCTGAACAAGTCCCCTCCTGGCATCTGTGGAGCAGTGCAGGGCGTTCCTGAGCAGAGGAAAAGGTCTGTGTCAAATACTTGAATGAGGGGATGGACCAATCGAGGTGTGGCACTGCCCTGCAGATCACAGTGCCTAAAGCCTCCAAGCCAAGGACACCCTGCTAGAAATGCTGGTTTTTAACCAGTCCACACTGCTGAGCCAGAAACCACAAATTCATTCTTTCCTTTGTTCAGTTCTGGCTCGGGATCAATGAAGACCTCAAAACCCCACAGTTCAAGTTATGTTCCAGTTCAGTTAGTGGAGGAATGCATCAGAGAGGAAGAATTTCAAGCTGATATTTGATGCAGGTTTAGAAAAACTTTGTGAGTGATTTCTCTGAAATTCATATTTTAATAGCTGTGGTGAGGAAAAAAAAAAAAAGAAAAAGAAAAAAACAAACCAGAACCTGGATACTGCAACATGATGGCACACATTGCAGCTAGATACGTCCTGGTCCAAGTGTGAGCAATTATAACTGCAGTGGAGAGCTCCAAGCAGCATAGTTTGATAAACTGCACAATAGGATGGTGGGCAAAGTGATGGAGTTGTTAGCAGCAACAGATCATAAATCCTTTTTTTTTTTTTTTTAAATGGGAACTGACTGGCAACTCTCTCTAGTGTATTACAGGTTATTTCATCTGCTTCTCCCTACAGACATGACTGAACAAAGACCAAGTTAAATAAATGATTAAAAGTTAGCTGCTGCAAAGTGTGGCACTTCACTGAGTGCCAGGGCTGAATCTCGCCCAGGCCACGGTAGGGATGCTCCCTGAGGCCCATGAGGAGTGTTGCACAGGAATGGCATTTCATGGGGTTAGAAAGCTTTGTGGAGCTCATTATTCTTTTTCCAGCAATGGCTGTAAGGGGGGGCGAAGGAAAACACAGGCCAGGCACGGAGAGTCCTTTGCCCTGGCTGTCTCCAGCATCAGAACAGAGAAATCTCCATTCTTCAGGGCCCCAAAACCACAGCCTTGGCACTGCTGGTGTGCTGTTCCAGCCACCTGAGGGAAGGATCTCAGGACCTGCACAGGAAATCAGAGGCACTTACGAGGCAGGTCATGGTGGCTCAAGCCCAGCTGCATGTCAGTGTGACCGAGTGATATCTCAACAAAGTCAGCAGAGATGGCACACCCAGCTCTCTGCAGCTAAAATGTGTCCCTGGAATGGGAACAGAAAGAACTGTAGTTTAAGTAATTTGATGTGGTCTTGGGAGCAGAGATAAAGATTTTTCCTTTACAGGTACGTTCCCAAGTCAAGGTCTGCTGCATCCTCAGTGGCCTGCCAGGATTTCAGGAAGGGAGAATAAACTCATCTCAGTTTAGTCCACACCTGAGAGAAGTGCAGCATCAATCAAGGGACACCTAAGGTGCCAGGAGGACCTGAAACACATCCTTCCATTTCCTATATTGATCAGTTTAACCTGCAAAATATTGTATGAAGCAAAGGTTGGGAAGTGACAAGGTTTTTCCCACTTTCCATTTTGCAGAAAAGACACAGCCATAGTGACCACCTTTTTAGAGAACTGTGGAATGGTTTGAGTTGGAAGTTGGACCTTAAAGATGGACCTTAGTTGGACCTTAAAGATCATCTTGCTCCAAATCCCTGCCATGGGCAGGGACACCTTCCACTGGAGCAGGTTGCTCAGGCTTTGTAGGAAGTCTGATGAGGACAGCGTGGGCTACAAATGCCCCACAGAGCATCGCTGCCAGCTTGAACACTGCAATGGGCTGGTTTTAGGCTGGGGCATAAACAGGGTGGTAAAAATTTGGTGTTGTTTGGGTCTGTTCTGTGTCTCACAGAGCTGTAAGTCTCCAGAAACTGAAGGTCCATGTTCAAACTGTTTCTAGCATTTTAACGCCACAGTTTGAGTCAGGGGTTTTGCATCTCAGTTCTGCAGTCAGGCAGCTCTGTCCCACCTCAACCTCATTTCAGGCACCCTAAGAATCCTACCCTGCGCTGAGCTTGTTCTGTACAAATTGCAAATGTAGGTAGCAGTTGTTCACATTATGCATTTATGTATCAGTCGCAAACAAGCTTCCGTTTTGACCACAAAATATGTCATTAATTACACAGAAGAAGGTTACTTTCCTTTTTTTTTTTGTGTGTGTGAAATCAAACTTGCAGTCTCACTACCTGCAGCAAATTCAAAGCCAGCCACAGAAGGACAGCCTTTGTTTGAACCGTGCCATGATTAACTTGCCAATTATCTCTTTTTCTTTTCTTTCTTGGAAGACATACATTTATTTTCCAGACCTCCCCTTTGCACAAAGCAGCTGTGGACTTGAGGTTACAAGTCCTTAGTAATGGCTTTATGAATCATAACTCACATTTGAATGCCGTGCCCAGCTCGTGGCTTGGGAGTGGAAGGCAGGAGATGGAGGCAGCCTGCATGGCCCTGTTAACCTGTTGGGATTGAGAGAGATGGGGAGAGTTTCTGAGAGAGATGGGGAGAGTTTCTGAGCTCTTCCCTTTGACCCAGGGCTGCTCAGCAGAGCTGACCTGTGCAGGCAGAGCAGAGCAGCCCTGCCTGCTTCCAGGCTGCTGAGACACACTACAAAGAGGGGCTCGGAGAAGGAGTACTTGACAGAGATAGGAACTTAATGCAGTTGAAAGAAATGGAACCTGAGCTTAATTGATGTCCAGAAAGGTCATTTCTGAAAGGATCTCCTGGGGTTTCCACATATTGCAGATCATTGTAGTCCCAGGTCTCTGTAAAAACTTTAAGAAACTTGGGCTGTCTGAAGCTGGTGGAGGGAGATTTGTTCGAGTGCCAAGATTCACAGGTTAGCAGCTATGGTCTTTTGGGGAGGATGACATTTAAAAAAAAAAAAATGAAGAGAGTGATACTTCTTTTTTTCCCTCCTGTGCATGGGACAGGGAAGCAAAGCATCCTCATGTTGTTCAAGGATCTCAGACAGAACCTTCACCTTTCCCTACAGGCAGTTTTACATACTGAAGAAGAATTGAACTTGTTGCTAGGGTTTAGAGGAAAAGGAGATACATGGAAATCCATTCCTAAAAATTTGCAGTGCTGGAGACATTAACAACCGAAACATGGTAGATAAATGTGACTAAAATGCACCAAGCAACATGTGGAGTAGGAAGCATTTCCTATTATGTTTAAGTGCTTGCAGAATGTCTCTTTGTTGTTCCATTTACAAGGAGCACTTTGCATACAGAACATCAATCTCTCGCAGAGCCAGCACATTGCTGTGATACAAATAATAAATTAGCAACAATACAGATCTGCCAGGGGGGCTGTCAGCAAAGGGACTTTACCTTTATCACGCGAAATGAAAGAGGTAAACCTATTTTCCAGCATTATGTCTCTGTCAGCCCCCATGACAAGGAGGCAGTTCCCCCTGCTGCTCCATGCCTTTGACAGCACTGCAGAAAGGCACACGGAGCAGAGCTACCGTGGGGATTTAACAGCCTGAATGCTTTATTTCAGAGGGGAGCTGCATTTATCTCCCCTGGATGGCACCCCTGCCCCAAAACCTCAGCAAATGGAAGGGCTGGAGGGCAGGAGTGCCCCAGAGGTCACATTGACACTGTTTTGGACCCAGATAACAGCATCTCTTTGGAAACTTGTAAACCACTGGGGCATGCTGTACCTTGGATGCTTCTGAAGGCAGATGCAGTAGGGGTAGGAAGCAGAAAATAAAGGAAGATCATGGAATCACAGAATGGCCTGGGTTGGAAAGGACCTTAAAGATCATCCAGTTCTTACCCCTCTGTCATGGGCAGGGACACCCTCCACTAGAGCAGGTTGCCCAGAGCCCCACCCAGCCTGGCCTTGACAGGCAGGTAAGTCAGAATCTTTTTTTCCACATTTCAAGAGACAAAAATAAACTGTTCCAGCTTTCACCAGAAATGTGGCAGAAGGTGAGGGTAACTGCTGAAGGTGAAGGCAGAGAAGTCAGGACACATCTTGGCTTGCCAGTCTGTACCTTCAGTACATCTCTGTGCTTGCAGCGCCATGAAAACTTGCCACATCTCCAGGCTGCACACAAATATTGAAATGTCAGCTTTGGGTGAGCTCCTGGGCTTCCAGATCTGACCTCACACTGCTGTCCCACATGGGCTCATGACACATTGGTACCAGCCAGCCTGGGTGCCAGTTTTTCTTTATTTTTACATCACTTAGGTTGCATGTGTATGTATTTCTGGGGTAATACTAGAAGAGCAAAACGTGTGATCTAAATTAATCTCATATTGGGTCTTCCTGAAATTGTCTCTAAGAGATAATTTGGGCCAATGATGAAGTTTTCCTCTTTTTGTGATGCAGCCTTCTTGTTTCACATAGTACAGGGGTTTTTGCTTAATTATGTTTGAGTATTTTATCTACTTAACTAAGATGTGGAGGATCTTTTGCAGTTTCAATACACTTCTGATGGGAGAAATTGTTACACAGCCTGTTAAATAGGATAGATTGCTGAAGTTTGCAGAGAACTGCAGGCACAGTACATTGTGTTCAAGTAATCCAGATGTTACTGATTTTTCCATTTCCAAAGAGTTGCATGACTCCAGTTTATTTTGCCAGAGGCTATACAGACAGTTAAAAAAAAATCTCACACACAGGTTTGAAATCCTATAACAATACAAGAACAGAACTAAATTCCTACTGTCTCACCAAGATTACAGTTCACAGGTCACAGAGGGTTGCTAAGGAAGCAGTTTGAGCTTTGTGAGTATGACAAAATGAGAATTTTCAGCTTTCACTCTTCAATTGTCTTGCTTCCTGAAAAGAATTGGAATTGTTATTGTAATGAGCCTTAAAAAATAATTAACAGTGCTTGGATACTTTGAGTACAGAGACAATAATTAACTGTGCTTGCTCTTGGTTACTTTGAGTACAGAGACACAAAATGAGATGTGCTAATCCAGTGCCTGTGCTTAAGAAGCAGGACTGGGATGTTTTCCATCTGTGACCACAGCCAGGATTCCGTGCTCCAGTGAGCAGGATTGGAAGGCAGGCAGCTAAAGAGAAGATGGCTGTAAGGGATGGTCTTGTGCATCTGCTGATAGGTGATGGCAAATCCATCACCTCGGGCCATGAATATTCCCTGGAGATGAGCGCCAAACCCAGGGACAGTACCTAAATTTGGGATAAAATAACCAGCTATCCAAAACTCCAGGGTAGCTGTTATTCAGGACAGTGATATATAAACCCTACATGGCCCACCACCTGAAATAAGCCCTATATCTACTTTCTAAACCTCATTAATACCATTAAATGGTAAGGAATAAACATATATTTTGTCCACTTTGACTACTGAGATTCAGACACTTCGGACATGGATTATTATATTTAGGTTTGATCTGTGTCCAAGTCCAGGGCACACCATTACCACTGCCTGGAGTGCACTCATGACATTTGGGACTTTTTTAAAGAATTATATGTGTTTTGAAAATGAAATTTTCCTGCTGTGTCTTCAAGGGTGTTCTAATCCAGAAGTTTAAATTGGGATGCTAAGGACTCCCTAGTCATTGCTGATCAGAAAGAGATTAGAATGGAAAACATAAACTTTACAGTGAGAAAACGCACATTTGGATATGGTTTTGTTTTTCAAAGCATTCAGAGGCTTTCTGTTTGTCACAGCATGGAACAAAAAATGTGAAGCTTAAAAGTAACTTCAAAATGTTGCATCTACCTTTAATATTTAGCTCTGCATAGCTTTTTCTTTCTTTTTTTTTTTTTTTCATTTCCATAGATACAAAAATCCTCGTAACAGCAAAGATTATGATGGCAACAACAACAAAAATATGTAAAACTCATGAGCTTTTTCTCTTTCTGGAAAAAAAAAAGGATTCATTTTGAGTTCAAGACCTCTCCCATGATTTTGATAGGGAAAAAAACTGTCAATGAATATTGAGAAAACTGTCCTATTTGACAGCAATAAAGCTATCTCACAGCTCACTTGGGAAAGCTTTAATCTGAAGATTTCTGACTCATTAACATGCAGATTATTGATATTATAGCCTTGTTATAGCTCGCTGCAGGACAATATCTGCACCAGGATCCCTCACTTGGCCACACATTAAGTTCTCCTCTGTTCTGTCTGGGTTCTTCCCACAGATCATTTGTGCCCAAGTGCCCTCCAGCACCTCTTTAACAACACATCTTATACCTGCAGAAATTGTTCTCTGTCCTCTCCAAGGAGGACATGTGAGTGCAGTGAATTTTTCTGTGATGGTGGGACTTCTTGACATTTTTTAGATAAAATCTTATGGAATTAGGTATGGGGAGCGGGGAGGAAAGTGAGCTGAAATGCATTATACCATGATCCACCAAAAAAAAGAGCCCACGTTCAATACCAGATTCTTTCGAATTGTGTAGAAAATTTCCACAGCTATTATCAACTCATTTTTTCTTTAATGCTACTTAAAAGAACTGGTCACAAAGTGTTGGGTCTTTTTCGTTTGATTGGGGTTTTTTAATGCACCTAAAACCTGTTGGGGAAGAGGCCTGGTCTTCTTACTCTTACTTGTTCACAGTGCTGAGAAGAAACATTTGCAAGATAAAAGGCACAGTTCCTACCCAGAAGAATACGGACCAGTGTGAAAAATGAAGATCATACAGCTAATTTTATATGTTCATGTTTTCAGATTGCTCCAGAAAGAAAATTTTCAAGTTTTCCACACCTTTTTTGGGGGGTCTGCCCTCCCTAGCTGTGCCTAGAAGGCATGCCTGAGCCTGCTGCTCTGCTACATTTTTGTTATTTAATTTTTTTAAATGTTCTGATTCTTTCCCAGCTACCTTTTCTAGAGGCCTTATGCTGACTCTTTAGAGGAGCTGTTTTATTAACTTCCTCAAAATTTGTACATAAAATCTGACAAAATGCCAGTTAAATACTTTCCTTCAATCCACTGGGGATAATGTATTTCCAAGGAGTTGGAAATAACAAGTGTTTGAACAAGATGCATTCATTTTTCAGACTATCAGACACTGTTGAGACACAAATGCTCCCCTACTTAAAAATTGCCATCTCCTCCTTAAATAAGACTGAGTGCCACAAATACAGGGTGTGCCATTAGCTCCTTGTATATTCTCCTGTACTGGGAAGATGCTTGAAATGGGAGCAAGAGTTTACTGAAAGAAGTAAGAATTTGCATTTTAAATCCCCAGAAGGCAAAATATTAAAGGGGAAGAGTACGCAGTCAGTGAAAGGAAAGGAAAAGATGAACAGGAGGGGATTAACTAAGGGGGAAATTAGAAAGTCCTCAATCACATGGATTTGTTTTAGCACTCAGCACGAAATAGAAATATTGAAATCTTTATAAGACACCCTTGAAAGATGTTGAAAAGGACTCATATCATCATTGAAACATGAAGCCAGACTAATTCCTCCGGCACTCTCAAGAAGATCCTTTCTTCCCTCTCTCTTCAGCTACCTCTCCTCCATGTTTTAGACAGCACTGTATTTGAAAAGAACACTGTTGCTGCAGTTATTAAATGCGCCTAAAAAGCACTCCAACTCTTTTTCCAAAGTAAAACTCCTTGATTTACTTCTAAAGCAAAAATAATTCAAGCTCTGGAGAAACCAGATGCATCCTTACAAGCACAACATCCTCTGTAAGATAAATCACCTCATCTCCTGCTCGGGTGTGTGTGAAACAGGTACAGAAATGAAGCAAACTTGCTCAAGGATGGCGACAGTCAGAAAAAAACCAGGAAAAGTCCATGAAGAGCAGCCTGACAGCCGAAGGGAAGGAGTGGAAGGGCTGGTTCAGCACTGCCCCGTGAGTGCTTCTGCTGGGGCTTGCCATGGCCGTATCCTGCAGCCTTCGTCAGTTCTCTGCACTCCTCTGCTTCCACTGCCTAATTAAATTAATTACACAGGCCATAGAAAGCAGCTGGGCTGCCCCTACTTGGCTCTGTCTGCAGCAATCCTGTGTCCCAGGCACACCTAATCTATAGAGAGGAGCCTGGTACATTTTTTGTTTGTTTCTAAGACATACAAAGGATCATTTTGTCAAACAAAAGCATCACTAAGGCACATGCTGATTTTCAACCACCCTTTCTAGTTTTTAGTGGTTTTGGTGGGGAGAAATGTCCACTTCTCACATGGGAATTGTCTCAGACTAAATCAGATGTCTAAGACTGGTCAGAGGAATTGTTCCATATAAAAATGCCTGTTTTCCCTTCTTGGCTGACTGAGGCAGTTCAGAGTGCCTGACTGCAGCAGACAGCTGCTCCGCAAAGGTTGAAATTTAGTTAGCACCACTGTAAGTAAACAAAACCATTAAAAAACCCACAGAAGGACACAAAAGATATGCAGAGGTTCAATAGAATACTAAGGGATCACAATTATAATTTCAAGCACACTTAAGGATTTGGATTTAAGACTGAGGGTTTCTGGTTCTTTGTGAAATTTGGTGAGAAGCCTATCAGGACTCACTGAGGGAGCTGGGCCAGCCCATAATGAGCTGCTCCCCCTCCAAAAGTCAGTACTCAGTCATCCAACAAAGGCAGGCTGGCTCAGCAAGAAATGATGGAGGACCACTTAAAAGCATATTTTTTCTTCAGTGAACAAACTTGATATGATGATCTTTGTCCTTCCCCTCACATCACCATGACAGATACCCATTTTTGTAGGTACAATTAAAAATTGATTGAAGGTGCCTCATCACTTTCTTCTTTCTTTATAATGGAGTAGAATTATTTACCCAGACAGGTGTTTTCATGGTAGAGGTCATATCTCCAATCACTGCCTTTCCCTGGCATAAAAATAATCATCATTCATGATGTGGTGTGTCACTAGATCTCTGTCCTGCGGACTTCAAAGGATAAAATAGTTTTGTAGCTTTACACTCTGATTATCTTTGTCACTCTAAGTTATTCTCACTATGGGTTGTAGTTTTACCATGGGAAACGGCACCATGTGATAATGGGGTATAAGTTGTGATGCTCATGCATTAATTTTCCAAATATTATCTCTCCCTTCCCCTTCAGTTTAAAGAATTAATAAATTTGTTTTAAACATTTTGCCATAACAAAACTTGTCATAAAACCTGTGTAGTGAAATATCTGCATAAAAGAAATATGAAAACAGGGAAGTGTGTGGTTTAGGGACTATTTTTCTCCCTTTTTTGAAGCAAACCCAAAGGTTGAGTTAAATGATGAATGGTTTAATACTTTCTGAGTAACGAATGGTTTCATCTGCTCAGGTAAATTTCAGGATGCAAAACAAAAGTACACCTTTGAATATATAAATGTTTCCCAGAGCTTATTAAGCTGTACCAATTTGTATATCTGTATGTATATGTATATGTGAGTATGCATATACATATATGCATGTCTATATATAATAAATATAATCCATCAGGAATGTAAAGTTTAAAACTGTTTACAATCTGCAAAATATTATTTTCTCAAAAATTCCTGCCAAACTCTTCTACAGGTTATAGAGGTTTAATCTTCCAAAGAGCTCCTGGAGTCCAAAGGAGTCATTACCAAATTGCTGAATAACATTAAAGGTTAACTTCAGGTTCTCAGCACTTCAAATATCACAGCCATGTGTACACTGAGGAAACCCATACTTGCAGCAACTTTTTCTATGGATCACTGAATTGGAGTAAAATATTTCACTGCTGTGAAGTTCATGCCCAGCTGCTTTTTTTCTGTATCCATTTTCTCCCACTGAGGATATGGTTTTAGCTTTCCAGACAGGCCAGCTTTTTTCTGATGATGAATAATATATGTGAACGTCTCCTATTATTTCTCAGTATTGGTTAAATTGGGTGCTAAACTTTAGCTCCAAAGAAAAAGAAAATGACCAAGGAGTAGGCTGAGAGACCTCAGGTTTTTTAAATTCTTGAAGTACTTCTCTTTTCCCCAGTCTGTTTGCATATTTAAATGAGATTTATGTTAGCTCCAGATAAGAATAACCATTCTAGTCCATAGGATATCAGCTCTCCGCTAGCACAGCTGGGTGTCAGTGGCAATGTGATGATTTCTTGGGAAACTTGGTTGTACATCACTTCAGGATTTCTGATTTTTCACAGAAACTGGTTTTGCAAAACAGGAGGAAGCATTAAAACTCAATTTTTCTGTCTCTCACTTTCTCCTATCTAACTCACCTTCATTTGTTGCGCAGTGCATGAGGCAGCATGCTATGAAAAGAAAGAAAAGGGTGTCTGTCTGCCTAAAAGAACAGAATAAAGTGTTCTTCACACCAAAAGCAACAGAACATGGGTTCTGCTTCAGTTCCCTGTGAATCACATTAGACCTTCAAGCTGAAAGCTTTCTGGCTCCCTGTGGTTTGTCACTGCGACCCAGGATGCCCCAAGAGGTGCCAGTCTTAGGGCCTTGTCCTCAGTCCTTTTCCTTCTTGCAGAGGGTCCCGGTGGACACAGTGCCAGCTCCATGAGATCCAAACGCTGCCTGATCTACCCTCCCCCCTTACAGCTCCAAGCCATGGAAAGGACATTTCTGAGGTGGTCCTATCTCCACAGAGGGGGCGCTTCACTCAATTTGCATGAAATAAAAGATAAAAGGCAGGGAAGACTTAAGAACATCACTGACACAGAGTGAAATCCCATGATTTGGGTGGGGTACCACACACCCTGTTTTTATCACCAGCTATTCACTTTTCTGTGTGCAGAACAGACTTAAAGGCTGTCATGAAGAGCAACTGCTCATCCAGAAAGCTGAGATGGTTATTTTATTAAATCTTTGGAAATTCAACAGCAGAAGTGGAACATGCGGAGGTTTGTGGCCAGAGGCTGCTCTGAGATGCGCTGGTGCACTGTCATTTGTGTCAGCGCAGGAGCTGTGGAAGAACGGGGAGCAGAAGGTGAGCCTGAAGACTTCTGAAGAACTGACTGCTCCTGAGATGAAGAGTTACCTCATCTCCAATGTCAGCACCGTGTGGGGAAGGAAAGTGAGCAGGGAAGGAGAAGAAAGAGCATGAAGGAGAGAATGTGGAAGGAATGCAAGTAGATAAAAATCATAGAATCACAGAATGAGGGAGGTCAGCTCCCCATACTGCTACCTCCTTCCTCACATCGAAGTACAAGGTGTTAGGAAAATGGGCTGAGGCAGGTAGGGAAAACTCAGGATTTCACTGAAACAGAGAATGTGTTTCTCAGGCTGAACACAGAGCAAAGGTGGAGAGCCTTACTGTGCTGGTCATGCTATAACTTGTACTCAGGGAGTGGAGCAGTCAGTTTCTGCTTTTCCTTGTGTTTTGAAGAGCAGCAGCGACAACTATTTATTACAAGTCCTGCAGTGCACCTCTCTCTTGAGCAAGCTTTGTGTAGATTTTCCCAGAAAGGGGCAAATATCTCCTCTGAAGGACAGCTCCCACCAGTGTCTTCCTAACTCCATGCTGAAACATTGATTAGTCCAAAGCTGGGGGGGAATCATGTTCACTGTGGAATCCAAACCACTGCACCCTGAATTATTCTGAATTCTCTAAAGAGGTTTCAGAGCCAAATATAAACCGGGCTCCGTTGAGCTTAGGCGGTAAATCCAGCAAGGTCACAACTTGGGGAAGGGTGACAGCTGGCTCTGTGCTGACCCACATGTGCTGCGTGCCCAGGGATGAATTCCTGAGCATCTGCTGGGGTGTGACATCGGCCAGGGCAAGGCACACACGGCTTTATCCGGGCTGCTACACGGGAGCAGAACTCCAGTCACACCTGCCAGGCTCCTCCAGGTCCTGGGGAGGGACTCTTGTGTTGCCTTTTTCAGCCTAGGAATGAAACTTGAGATAATTTTGGTATAGGAGGTAATACAAAAGTGGATCTTTCTTGGAGCTCCAGGGGCAGTTATGGAAGAATATCCACAAAAGCCGACTTCCACAGGGGTGAATAGAGTTTTATAGGTTTTAGGAAATCAGCATAGTTGATAAAAAGCATCAGTTAGGATGACAAGTGGTGATGCAATTCCCCCCAGGTTGAGCTCTTTCTCTGGAGCCCCACTCTTGGTGCTAGTTGTACTTGTTGATGAAAATGTGTCTTGAAGACTTTGTTCTCAACCTTGGTTTCTACGAAGAACCAAAACAGGAGAGGGGCCTCGTGTCCCTCTGGGCCTGGAGATCTGGAATTTGTTTGCTCTTCCTAGCTGGGGAAAAGGGTAGGGAAAAGTACTGGGAAGGCTACAAATACATAAAAGAAAAAAGGGCGAAAAATCATCAGGCATCACTTGCCTGCAAACCAAGCAGGAGTCCCTGTGCTGATTACAAAAAAGGCTTTGAATTCCCACTTCTCTTGAGGTCCTTAGCAGCAAGAACAGAGATAGAGGTTTCACACTGATCCCTTTTCAGGGCCTAAGTGGAAGAGCTGATGGAGGATGCCCAGATGAATGCAGTGGATTGCTCCTATTCAACAACTTGAGGGCCTCCATAACAACTCCCTGGCCTTAAGCTCTGATTCTCTTCGAAGACTTAGAAGATTTTTTCTGATTCTCTTCTGGAGACATAGGAGAGTTTTTCTGATTGTCTTCTGGGGACATAGCAGATTTTTTGTGATTCTCTTCTGGGGACATAGGAGATTTTTTCTGATTCTCTTCTGGAGACGTAGCAGCAGAAAAGCAAGCTCAGTGGCTCTTCTGTTTGTTAGACAGGCAGCACACTGCAACTCTTAGGGAGCTTCCCATACCTTTCAACTTCAGGCTGAATTTTGTGATGCTTTTGTCAGTGTTTTCAAGGTGGAAAGAAAGGTTTCAGCTATTGTATTTAAAATTCATATATGCATGTTCATGTAGCCTCAGGCCAGAGACTGCAAAGAATCTGTAAAGTGGTGAATAGGAGATGGAATCTGTGCTCTCTGGTAAAACAGCTCTGTTTTCTTCTTTCACTCTTTGTTTTTTATTTAACAAGGCATGAACATTGCCTCACACTGCAACTGCATGCTATAGAGCAGGGCTGCAGAGCTTTGAAACGTAAATGCCTTTTCTTTCTACCCTCCCTGGAGTTCTCTCATTTCTATTTATTTTCATTAGTAGAAATGAAAACAAATTAAGGCATGCAACACTCAACAGAGTAGGACTGCAGCAAGCACAAGTGCTGGCACCTGGAGCATTTTATCACTCCAGTGGTGCCCCTACATTTGAACAAAGCCCAGCTGACTCAGAAATGTCAGAGACTGGAAATCCCTTTTTTTCTCAGGTCATATCATTGTACAAAGCCCTTGATCTCACAGCCCAGTTGCTGTTTCACCCCCAAAGCCAATTCCCCGCCCAGCCCTCCCCAGCGGTCTGTTTGCTTGAGCGATCAGGGTTCAGCTTCTCAGCTGGTTCAGCTGGTTTGCTCCATTGCCTTTAACAGCTTTGGGTTTGGTTATGCTCATGGCCAATACACCCAGCTGTATTTGTGCAGTAATTCATATTGTGAATTACGATAAGCACTTTGTTTTCCTCCTTTGTGTAACCTTCAAACTTACAGGTGCAGCAGTGTGCACATTCCTAACTCTTGTTTTCCTACCAAGTTCAATTAGTCTTCCTTGCCAGCTCAGCTCCATTTTTTCACTTATTCACTTATCAGGACATACTTTCTTTGGTTACACAAAAGGCCCCAACTTTTCCACGTCAGTCTAACTTTTGCTGCTGTTTTCTTCCATTTTTTCCAGGATATGTTTCTTCTGGTTTTGTCAGTCTGGTTTTTTTCGGAAGAAACTTAAAGCCCAGCGTTAGCAAAGTCAGGTGTTCTGGATCTCCACTGACAGCATGGCATGAAAGGTATTGCTCCTGAACTATGATGGTCACAGAAAAAATGAACTTCTGAGACAGGGAAAACAAAAATTTCACAGAATTTCATTTCACAAAATGAAATGAAGCAGTAAAATATGCACCTACAAAAATACTGAGGTTATTGGTAAGTCATCTTTCTTAGTCTTCCTGTCTAGTAGGACGGCAAAATGTGTAGATGAATAATTGAGAAAAAGGAATAGAATGTGTGGGGTCAGGATTAAAAGGTTTGATGTTTTTTCTTTCAAATTGTTTTTCTTCCCCCCAAAAAAACCCCCACAGCCTCTTCTCAAATATAAAATGAAAAATGTCTTGAAAACTTCCAGCAATCTAGAAAGGAAATTTGGTTTTACTACTGAAAATATAAATATCAACTATGTCATATCCTGACATTTCATAAAGTGAAAAATAAAAAACTATCTTTTGCAAATACTACTTAAAATATTGTTCAAAGTAATGCTTAAAATATTTTCACTTTGAAAACAAGCAAAAAAAAAAAAAAAAGACTGAAGCAGCTCCTTTTTTTATTACACTTTAAAGGTTGCCTAGCCAGAACTTTCACCTGGTGGAACCTACAGCTTCTCCCTCTTTACAGCTCAGCAGAAGTGTATTTTCCTGCAAGGAGCTCAACCCTGTTGTGAAACACTTAACCCAGCACTTTGTTTCACTGAGGTGAGACACCTGGGACATTTCTGCAGTGTTGCAGGGCACTGCAGCAGGGCGAGACTGCAAATCCCACCCTTACCCTGGCATCAGTGATGCTAAATATTTTGTGGTGTGGTGGTGGCTCCCAGCCCCACGGTAACTCTGGCTGTGGCTGCCACATTGCTTAGGGAATTAAAGGGGTTTGATTTGGGGTGCAGTGGGGTCCCTTGGTGATTTGGCTGTATTTCTGCATCCTGCTAGCACACGACCAAGCTGACAGCAGCACAGCAAATGTTATCCCAGGCACTTGCACTCACTGGGTGACTTCCACCTGCCAGGACTTCCTAATGGACCAGGATTTCACTTGTGAGAATCCTCTCTTCTGCTGGGCCAAGCTCAGGCACAGATGGATTTTTGGAGGTAGAGGAATTTCTAAGGCATCGTGGTAGTTCTGCCTCTTTCCCCCTGCCACACTGCCAGTTTTCACCCCAGGTTTATTTTCTGCAGAACTTCTTCCCAATGCTTGTTAATTGGGGTGGCATTATGCCAAGTAAAAGGTTTTGGCTATTACTACAGCTCCTGAGACAGCTTTTGTGGAAAGTTAATACCCTTTCCTGCACCCCCTGGGAGTGCACAGCCCTAAAATTGGATTGACTCTTCATACTCCTAAATTGATGGGGTCAGCATATTCTTCGAACCATTTCCCTGCTTGTAAAACACGCACAGGGTACCAGAGAGATTTGCATTCAGTGAAGACATGATTATGTGCTGATCTGACTTCTGCTCCCAGACAGAAAGAAATTCCCTGTCTCTGCAAAGCAGTGAGCAGTTTTGGTGGTCTAACTTCAACAGCTCTTCCTTTACACTCCAGTTTAATTTTTACTTTTTTACTATTGCTTTCTTCTGGAATTAAAGATTGCGGCTCTGGCATTTCAGCTGTCTCCAGGTTAGTAAGGGAGCACCCAGATGAACATTCATTGATTGTGCCTCCAAACTTTATAATAACAATGTGAGGTTTAGACACCAAACTGATTCTGCTTCAGACTCGAACATTTACTGACAGAAAAAGAGCATGGACTATTACCAAATCTGCTTGCATCTTCTCAAGTGTCTATAAGCTGTATATTTTTGTGGAAATCATTGCAGGTGGAGAGCCATTTGCCAAGTCAGTGACAGCTATGCAATGTACTGCAAAACGAGAGATGAAATGTATGTTGATTGGGCTTCCCTCACTCCACAGAGAATTCATTTTTTTTTATTTTGGAATACAATGATGTAGAAAGGAAAAGAAAAAAAAGGCTACCACCACAAGCAAAAACCTTGAACTAATCATTCAGAGGCATTTCATTGATTTAAAACTTTGCAGACTAACATACACTATAGACTACTAAAAAAAAATTATTTTGAAACAGAAAAGTTGAAACATTCCATATTGAAGAATTGAATCAAATTGCCTGATTTCTTCGAAGTTTTTTTCATTACGGGTCCCAACAACTTTCTCTGAACTGGCAAATCTCCATGAAGTGCATTGGTTTTGACGAAGCAGTAATTTTTGGCAGAACCATTCAGCTGCAGCATGTCTAGCCCTGAAATGCTACTTCTGCTGGGAAAAGCCAGCAGTGGTGCTCAGTGGCTGGGCTCTCAGGAGGTGGATGAGCAGTTCCTACATCCTGGCAGTAGCTCCTCCCTTCCCGCGGGCTCTGCTCTGCCTTTTGCATTTTGAAGCCTCCTCTGCTCTTCCCAGGGTGCTCCTGACAAAAGGACTCACACCAAATGATTCCTTTGGTCTAACTCAACTCTGTTATTTTTATCTGATCCTGCCTTTTCCAGGTTAGCTCTTCCTCCTCTCCCCATGATCCCTGGACAGCTGAAAATGATTTGTAGTTGGTTTATGCGTTCACTGCACAATTCCTACTTTTTTTCTTAGCCAATGCACAAAGAAACACAAATTGTCCAGATTCAGACAACCTTCCAACCTCTCAGCATTCCGAGGGTGTTCTAGGGGTTCCTTGAGTCCCAGATTTGATAAAACACCAGTATTTCAGTAAGTCTTCCTAAAACTCGTGGCCACTTTGGAGAGGAGGTCATTGTAACTGTGTACGGGCTCATACCCACCCCAGAGGTAAAAAAGGATTTTTAGAGAAGGATATTTGCCAAATGTTACAAATCTATCTTCATCTTGATTATGAATGGATGGGAAGAAAATTTACGACATCAGTCACAAAATGAACTTTTCTGTGACCCTCCCCAAATTCACATTTTGTTTTAAAATGAAGCCCCACCTACTAACACCTCACAGCATCATTTTTCAAACTGTTCTATGCAAGTGCCTGGGGCAGGTGCATGATCCTATGAAGGGATACAAAAGAAAACCTTAAGTGATGGCTACCACATTTTTTTATTGTGTCAGTGTTTTGCATCTTAACAATGAAGGCAGCAGGGTAGAATCTCCTTTCAAATTCCGTGAGTAAATTGCTCTCTTGTAATAACTGGATTTTCCTCTGACAGATGGCAGCTACAAGCTGTCAATCATTTTGAAATCAAAGGATAGATGAAGCGCAGCAAATGCATTGTTGTTGCCTGCTAGGCTGGAAGTGTGTCCAGGCTGGTGCGTGGCTCCCTTGTGTTGTGCCGTGTCCATGGATTTCACAAGTACAATGTTTCTGCCAGGCACCCACTGGAAGGAAGGAAAGGCCACATCCATTTTCTTATAGACTTCAACAGCAGCACAAACATCATCAGACCCAGATCCATCCAGAGGAAGAAAAAGAGTCTGGGCCCACAACAAAAACAATGTTCCCTCCTGTGCAAACAGTCATTGAAGCAGAAGGACCTTCCAAGCAAAACTTTTGCGGAGGGGACAAAAAGAAA
This sequence comes from Origma solitaria, assembly GCA_013397895.1. Classification (NCBI taxonomy): domain Eukaryota; kingdom Metazoa; phylum Chordata; class Aves; order Passeriformes; family Acanthizidae; genus Origma; species Origma solitaria. Next base: position 290,136 of record VZRL01006435.1, on the reverse strand, counting down.
ACAAAAATTATTCTTGCTTTAGAAAACTTGTGTGATGTCCAGAACCAGAGCTGTTGCTTTCCAGAGCACACAATCAATCGGCCCTGACCACCTCCCTTGTCCCAAGGTCACAAATTCTGGCTGCTGCCACTTGCCAGGACACATCACAGCAGCTCCCAAGATGCTTCAGCTGCTCAGAGAAGCTGAACACAGAGCCACAAGGGCTCAGCCCCAGGAAAAACCTATTTAATGTTTCTTCATCCCCAGATACCTTGGAGTTTTATTGGTTCATTTGTGTGTCCTGTGACAGGGTTATAAATGCCTGGTTTTCCAACCTCTATAGCATGATGTCTGGCTCAGTACAAATGATTCTGTTTCAGAATATAGATGCAAATAAATCTCTACTTGGACCTAATAATTTATCACTTCTAATCAACTCTTGTACATCGAAATGAGAGACTATTTTTGCCCTTTCTGGAGCCCCCTGGGAAGTGTTGCTTTTCTCCCCGAAGCATTTGGGAGCATTAATTTTTGTAATTAAGTGAGAAAAATAGGAATAGTCATCCTGAGAGCAGTATATCTGTAAGAGTGGGACAAGCAGGAGTTAGAAGCAGTGTAATTTAGGCTGAACTGACTCCACTTAACAACAGCAGACCCTGCATGCTGCTCCTGGTCTGGAAACGTGGCAGAGGACAGTGGGAGAGCATTGAAACAGGACATGAAAACTGCATTACATTTGGATCTTTATGGAAATGTTGACTAGACTCAGCCAGGGTAGTGGTCCTGCTTTGGTAATTTAGTTCAACAATTCTTAATCGCTCTTTCTCCCTCTGTCTTTTCAGACCAAACCTGGTTAGCTTAAAAGAAAAAGATGGGGTTTGTTTTTCCAAGTAAAGCTGAAAGCACTAAAAGATAGCTCAAAATCACAGGTTTGTATAGACAATTTCATGAAAAAAAAACCCAAACTAAAAATTATTGGCATTTGAATCGCAGACCTAAGAGAGCAAGGAAAACAGTTCTTATGGCAGACAGAGTTACTACTGCTAAAGAGGACCAGGTAACTTGATAAAAACAAGGGGAACTGATACAACACTTTTCTCTGACCACGTCCTTCACAACTGTGGAAGTATGGCAGTAGAGTTCTCTGAATCATGCATTGCTTTAGAAAAGATAATTATTGTTCTCTACAACTCCAGTGAATGGTGAAATTGGTTGAGGCATTCTTCGTTGGTGGCATTTTACAGTACACTTTGTTACAAACACTCTGGGCTGGGCAACAGGGAGGAAAAATTCCAAATTCTGGTGACTTTAACAGACTGGGAAGCAACAGGACAGAGGTTCAGTGGCTCTCAGAGGGCAAACCCTAGCACAGATCTTCAAGGTACATCAGGAGCTTCCCTTTTTTCTCAAATGACACATCTGTTCCATCTTCTTGGCTGGAGGCACATGTCCTGGCTTCAGCAGATAGCCTTTGTTACATATTTTTTCTTTCCTAGAAGATCTCAGATGAGGATTTCAGGGCTTACATGACAGTTTTTAATACACATTTCTGAATCAGTGGTTAAAGTCCAGAACCAGGCTAAATTCTTGGAGACAAGTGTGCCTGACTGCTCTGAATGTCACAAAAGTTTCTTGCAATAGATGACATGTGGTTAGCTGAGAGCATCAAAATGAAAATCATGCTGTGCAGGAAAGAAGTGAAGCACCTGCTTCGAGAATATTTTCTGTGAAACATTTTATTTCTTTCCAATTTCCTTATCTACCAGGTCCCCGAGTCTGTCAATTATCTGATGGTTGCTTTCAATTACAGCCTGTATAAAAACTTTTGGAATACAAGGGACCATGTTTCTCAGTTTATCAGAGCAAACTACCTATTTTTTTATTATTCCTTTCTCAACAACTTGTCTTGGCACCAAATTCTCTGCCCTCTGGCAATCCAGACCAAGAATCAGCAGCAACTGAAAACAGCTTGCAGCTGAAGGTTTTCCTCCCCATTACTGAGACATGAGTTGAAACAACAGGTACATCCATCACGCCGATAGATAAAGATTTCTTTTATCATTATTTTCACTAAACACCAATGGAAATTTAAGCTTAGTAATTAGAGCAGACCCACACGTCACTGCCGGAGCAATTTTCAGTGCTGATGATGATACTTTAAAGATATTTCTGATTTTGACCAATCCAGTCCTTTGACTACTAAAGTGACCCAAAAGGGTCACTTTCAGGCTTTGACAGCAAGAGGCTCATGCAGCACTCACCACTAATAAGGACACTAATAGAAGATGACAAAAGTAAATGGGCCCAAGTTTTTGCTTGATTGCTCCATTTCATTATAATTCTCACAGTTTCATGCTGCTCAACGCCTTTCAGAATTAAACAACTGACCTACACAGAGGAGCAAACAGTGCCCTTCCTGCATGACCCATTTTTGGAAGGGTTCTCTGAGCATATTGCAGTACACGGGAAGGAAATAATAATGAGCAACAATGCAGACAAGGCACCGAACTTCAAAGCAGACCATTGAAATCCCCCTCTGCTGTTACAGCTCTGCTTTCTCACTTGCTGGACCAGTTCATCTGCAGTCACCCCTCACCCTCACCCTCAAAGTTCAGGGCTGGAACTACAGGCAGGGCAAATGTGATCCCCACCCTGTCGGGCAATGGCCTGACGATACAGAGGCAGACTCACAAAAAAGGATTTGTTCCATCACAGGAAAATTATCTCGGGGCATGGCATTCTACGACATATCAGGGTTTATTGCAATTCAGATAAGGCAAAATCTTCCCTTTTTGTGTTTGCTGCTCTGTGTGGAGAATGAAATGATTCTCTCCAGTGTTACAGATTTTTTCCAGCCTCGCTTGATCCTTATAAACCAGATGACCTTCCTGCAAGCACCAGCCAGCCCCATGCATTTGCCTAGACTTCATTCTTATTGCACTCTCACATAGGCAGCGCTTCTATCACTTCTTTGTATTCCAGTCTCCAAGAAGCTGCTCTTTTTTTGTAGTAGGCTTTCTTCTTCTGTCAAATTACTGCATGCTTTTAGGTAGTTTCCCCGTCAAAAATTCTTTATATCACCAGAACATTAGGGATAATTTTGACTGCAGTGAAAAGGATGTAATTCAGGAATAAATGAACTGGATGCATAAAGACACACAAAAGAATTACCTGTATGGGATCAGAAACAGACCCATAGCTGCTGCTAATTAAAGTGGCTTTTCATCACATTGTCTTCTCTTATAAGGGATGTAGTAGGCAAAGTGCCCACTTGTGCCTTTATTTTCCACAATTGCCTTCTGGGGTTTCCACCAGTTCCTGTGGAAAGCATTAATTAAACACAGGGAAGGCAGGGACAGCAAACAAAGGTCGGTTGGGTTGATGAAGTTTTGCCACTTACATTTGAATTCAAGAATCTTTCCCATCAGCAATTCATATTATAAATCAATTTGGCAAGCTATCAGACTTTAAAATCAATTACAGCGGATCAAAGGCCGTGTTTGCAGATAATGTGTGGAGGGACACTCTCACGCAGCAGTGACCTTTTAAGCTGGCACAAGCCACTTCCCAGCACTTGGCAAAGTATCCTCCCACAACGCTAAGTCAATTATATTAAACCCATTTCAGTCTGTTATTGAGCATATGATGGGAGAGGACTGCTGAGGGCAAATCTGCCTATCCTTCCTCAGAAAGGAAAACCACGACCGGCCTGACAAAGTTCCCATTTATCCCAAATTTATACTGAATACTTCCTCTTGAAGGAAGAGGAGCAGCAAAGAATCTGAAAAGGGTATTTTGCTTTATATATGACCAAGCTTTCCTCACGGTTCTATCGTCATTAAATTATAACTCTGCAGGTAAAAACAATGGCCCACTTTGTGATCAGCAGCGTGTGAACAGGAGGGACCATTAGCAGGTGATACTGAGGATAGCAAAAACTCAGCATTGCTAAGAACTATAATCTGTACAGCCATTTGAAGCACCATTAGCTTCATGAGAGATTATCTGACGATTCCTTGTTATTTGCATGGCACGAAGGGATTTATAGCCCAGAGACTGAGCAGGAACTTCGTGCCAACAGCACAGTAGGCACCAAGGGGAGAGGCAGCCAGAATATTCAAAATATCCACAAAATGCACAAAATACAGTAAGGTTTCAAGTCATAGGCTTTGCTCTGCTACAGGCAGACAGCTCAGCAATTTTACAGGGGAATTTTCTGCTGCTCTTGAGAATCTGACATTCCCTGTGTTCAAGGAAAATGGCCTTTGATGGAGGACAAGGTTTTGTCATCATATCTGCAAGTGACCACCCCCAGAGCTGGCTGCAGGCACAGAGGGAGATGCCAGGGCAAGCTCCCTTGGCAAGCACACACCTCTGAGTGCCCTGCACGCATTTCTCTTGCTTGGCTCAGTGCAGCCTGTTGCACTCAGCACATAGAGAAAAGCAAAGATTTCATGGGTCAGAGATGGAGCAATAGGACAGCGGTAAGGAAAACTGACTCAGAGAGAAGGAGAGACTTACTGAAGATACACATGATCAATAAAGGGAATAAGAAAAGGAGACAGACTCAGCAGCCCGGCCACTAAAGCCTGCAGCTTCTCTCCTTAGCTCCTTTCATTTACTTCTCAGTTTTTAGACAGAAAATCATGTTTATGATTTGTTTGGAGTATCCCATGGCTGGGATACTCCAAACAAGAAATATGCCTGTCTGGCTACAGATTCATTGTGCACCCTGAAGACAAGGCAGGTGAATGAATTACTCTGCCTTTGTCTCAGGCCATACGTTCAGAGCAACTTTTTTGTGTGTTTCCACAGAGGGAGGTTGAGGAAATATTTTTTCTTTATATCAAACACCATTTCTTTTTAAAGTGTAGGATAAAATCCTCACAATGCTGTTAATACTCACAGTGTTTTTTGGCTGTGAGAATTAGACTATTTGGGAGGCACTTGAAAGGGGAAAAACTGAGACAAGAGTCAATGTTTGATAGTGCAGCAGGAAGCCTACACTTAAAAAAATACAAAATGAACAAACAAAGCCCCACCAAAAAAAGAAGCCAAACAACAACCAAACAAACCCCAAAACAAAACAAAAATCCCAATAAACAAAACCCAAAAAAACCACACAAAACCCATCCAAACCAAAAAACCTGCATGCAATAGCCCTCAGTGCAGCCAGTAAAACAGATTTAGTGCTCTGGTGCTTCAGAAGTCACCTTGATGGTGATGCCATTCTCAAACCCAGTCTTTTGGTCTCCCTGGGTGTCAGGAGCTCTGAAAGGTGAATTACTCAGCTGTTGCCTGGTTCATGAGTAAGCAGTAACGAACCTGAAGCACAAAATCTCATACCAGGTCTTTAAATCCACCCAGAACACAGTGTGCTCCTGGAAAAAGAGGGAGAAGAAAACAGGCAAGAGTGGGCAGGAAGAAAATAAGGGAGGAGGAGGGATTTTTGAGGTTTTGTAGACAAAAGGGCTTCTAGGAAAACCTGGGAAATGGCAAAGAAAAAGAGCAAAAACCTTTAGATTAGTGACTCAGACAACAAATCTTCCCTGGACACAGCCAGAGGTGTGCAAGTGTGAGACATCCAAAGCCACACCCAACAACGAATACAAGGCTGGAGACATTCCAGTGAAAAAGATGGAGGGAACTGTCATCTCCTCGCAGCAGCCAAGGCCTTTCCAGCATGAGGATGGATCTGGGTCACCTCGGGGAGGGGACTGTTGCATTTGTTTAGTCATCCAAGGCTTCCTTTGCTCTGTGGGTTCCCGGACCAGAGCTGAGGCATCACTGCCGTTCCCAAACCTGTCTCCCTGCTCTAAGCAGAGCAGACATTATCAGAGGAAAGCAGACATGACAGGGCATCCCTAGGACCAATTAATCTGAGCTCCTGACAACCTGAATTAGCACAGTTTAAGTGAGAATGTGACCAGTCTGGATTTGTAGAGCAGATCAAGCGGCAACTGTCCTATGTAGTCAAAGTCAGTGGAAGTGACACATTAATAATTATTGCTCTATTCCATACTTCAGCCATAAAGCAACCCACTAAATCTTGCTAAATTATCTGATTATACAGAATATTGTGTCACAGATCACCATATGCTTTCTTTTGTATTTTAATGGTGGCAATGTGCCTAGCAGTATTCCCAGGTCCACTGATTTTGCCCTTTCCCCTTGTTTACATCTCATTGTTCCTCTTCCCATTGTCTGATGCTTCCTTCCTCTTTTTATTGTCTGGCTCACGACTGAATAGCCCACTACACAGCTTCATTAGGAGCTGCACCTGACAGAAAAACTAAATATAGCACTCTGCTTCACACGCTGGAGCCACTTAACTAAAAATTGAACAGGTCAGAAATTTTCTGTCAGAAAAAAGCCGTTTCATCCAAGTGTACACAGTTTGTAAACTGTCAAACTATGACAAATATTGTGTATGGAAAGTAGGCAACTAGCTTTCATAAATTGTCCCGTTTAAAAATAATTTTGAGTTTGATTGTGAAAAAAGGAGAGGAAAGTAAAAGAAAATGGTTTTTATGTAAGTGACAATGCTTTGACTGGCCTGACCACTTAGTGCTTGTCCATAACTTTGTTTTTGTTTTGGGTGGTTTTTGGGGGGGTTGTTTGTTTGTTTGGGTTTTTTGGTTTTGTTTTGGTGGGGAGAAGTGGTGGAAAGGCTGGAAAGAAATAGAGTATCTGCTCAGCTCTTCTTAAAGTGGCTTACTTGTTCTGCTGGTGTGGTGTGTCATCTGCAGTTTGGGACACTTCTTCCTTAGACAAACACTGTAGAAAACCCTGACATTCTTGGGCCGTGTTCTGGTTTTGGATTAATATAACTGCAGAGCCTTGGCCTTTCTGTTTTAACATCTTAACACACAGATGGCAGAGAAAAACACAGATGACTGGCGACTTCAAGGCTAAAGAAAACACAAACGCATTCTCGGGGATTATGTTTCCCACAGTGTGCAATTCCAGGAGGATTCAGCAATATGAAGTTACATTTTTTACCCTCCTGACAGCAAAAAGATACTTAATGTAGCTACTGACTCAGGGAATAAATGAAGTGCCACCACTCCTAGTCAGGCTTGATCCAAATGCTCTTTACACCTTGAAAAATTCAGCAGGCAAATTTACCGCCAGAACCTCTGGCAGCAGATCAGTCTGGAATTGCATCATCAGCAGAGAAAATTAAGTGTGTCTTCATTTTCGGCGAGATAAAAGCGTCCATCTGTTTCTGTTCCTTATTAATTTTGCCTGCAAGTGGAATACAGAGCTATACATTAATTAAATGCATATGACTGGCTAATAAATTTGTTACAAACTGCTCTCATGATGCCTGTCTCTTCATTAAGTGAAGATTGAGAATGTCTGAAAGGAGGACATTTTACAGTAGATCATAGACAGATGACAACTAAGCCACCTAGAGTTTCTCATATCACTACCGAAAATGCCAGGTGCGTGAGAAATTCCATCAATACTTCAATTTTCTCTTGTTTTTGCTATTGATACCCATGAGGTCCCACAGGAGGACAAATGCCTCCCCACCCCTTATTCTGCAAACCTAACCAGTAACATTTTTCTCCCCCTTGTCCTCAAACATGGGGAGTCAGGTTAATATAAGCCAGTGAACCACTGGGCAAAGAAGGGCTGGGGTGATGGAATTCGATGGAATTGCCAGCGCATTCCCAGGCGGGGATGATGGAATCTGATGGAATTACCAATTTCATCCCAGGCTGGGATGATGGAATTTGATGGAATTCCAGTGCATTCCCAGGCTGGGGTGATGGAATTCAATGGAATTGCCAGCGCATTCCCAGGCTGGGGTGATGGAATTCAATGGAATTCCAGTGCATTCCCAGGCTGGGGTGATGGAATTCGATGGAATTGCCAGCACATTCCCAGGCTGGGGTGATGGAATTCGATGGAATTGCCAGCGCATTCCCGGGCTGGGATAACGGAATTCGATGGAATTCCAGTGCATTCCCAGGCTGGGATGATGGAATTTGATGGAATTGCCAGCACATTCCCGGGCTGGGATGATGGAATTTGATGGAATTGCCAGTGCATTCTTGGCTGGGGTGATGGAATTCGATGGAATCGCCAGCGCATTCCCAGGCTGGGGTGATGGAATTCGATGGAGCTGCCAGTGCATTCCCAGGCTGGGGTGATGGAATTTGATGGAATTGCCAGTGCATTCCCAGGCTGGGGTGATGGAATTTGATGGAATTGCCAGTGCATTCCCAGGTTTCCTTGCCGCTTGTGTCTGCACACCTTGCCCGTGGCCACGCACCACTGAAGCAGGACACCAGAGCAAGGTGAGGAAGTGCATGGAGTGGGAGAGCAGGGATTTCCTGGGTCAGCCAAGCCAAAACAGCCCCTGCTAGTGCTAAACACATTGGGATGGGGCAGCCGTGGGTGTTGTGCTACTACTCAGGTGCACTGATGTGAAACCGAGCTGGAAATAATCTTTAAAAGGTTAGAAAAAACTTTATAAAGGGGAAAAAAACCCCCACACTCCTACATTACAGGAGAATCTATTATTTTACAGGATCTGAGTAAGATACGGTGCTTGCAATAATTTCATAAGAAACTTTCAACAAGGTTAGGGGGAAAAGTGTCTTTTATGAGCACTTCAAGCCATTATTACCTGTCAGTACCCAGTGTTAAATAAATTGGAAGAAGCTTCTGCTGGCATTGCAGACCTTAGTGATAGCTTTGCTTCACTAATATAATTATTGCAGAGGTAACAACAATGAACTAGCACAGGCTACTCTAAGTGACAGTGTCTAAGCACACACCACCTCATTGCATACAGGGAAAAGCCAAGACTAGTGCAGGGGGAAAAATATATTTTACAGAATATTTGGAAATGAAAATTATTATTCCGATAATAATAGATAGATACATTTGTAATGGAACTGCTTTAGAAACTACAGGGGTTTCCCCGACAGGAAGGCTGAGGCTCAGCTAGAGCTGAAATTGGCCAAGGATGCCAAGAACAAAAGGAGAGGGAACTTCAGATCCATGGGCAGTAATACTCAGAAAATAATATTCACCCTGCCCTTCTCTGAACCTCCTGAGAAACAAAAGCCATTGATATTTTGGGAGTTTATCCTTTAGGGGTACTGACCAAGCAAGCACTCACAAAGCTGAAAACACCTACTTCTTCCTTAGGAAGTTCCTTTCAGACTTTTAAGTTAGAAATGTCAGATGTTCTCAAAAGCGGTAATATGGCAGCAAAGGAGTTAAACAGATGAATGGAAGTAATTAAGTCCATTACACATTTTCTTGAGGAAAAACCCAGCCTAACAGGGGTGCTCATCAGAGAGCTAATATTTAGCAAAAGTTACGACTACACAGAAGAGTAACGACTGAATGGTAAAGTAACAGCACAATAATTAGTTGCATTCTAGCAATTACTTAGGAATTCCCCAAGAGGTAGCATTGATTAAAGTTATTTTACAAGTATATTAGTAGCAAGTCTTTAAAAAAAAGTCATGCCAGGTTTTTGTTGATGATTCGAAGGAGCCAGAAAACTGAAGAAATCACATTTCGTTAAGAAATGAAGCAAGAGGGAAAACATATCGAAGAGGAGAGAGGCAGCAAACAGAGCAAATGAAGTACAGATTAAGGTAAACGAAGTCCTAGATCATGGAGGCAATGCCAGAATATATTTTTTTTCTCCCCTGAAGAATGAATTAAAGTTTACATGGAAAATGCCATTCTTGGGGTCCTGAAGGCACGTAGCACCGCTGACAGCAAGGGTTTTAATAACACATTCTTCTCTGTTGTGTCTCACCTGTGCATCCCAGCCCTCACTTGGAGGAGAAGCACTTCAGGCCCATTGCCCTCGTGCTGCCCCCCAGCTACACAGACCCTGGGGGCTCAGGCTCCCGAGGACATGTGCCTCTTTTCCAGGAAAAGAGTGGATGGCTGGATGCCAGCCCCAGACATCTTTGAGCTAGCAGATGACAAAACATCAGAAACACATTGTCCACGCCATGGGGGACAAATAGGTGTGCCCTTAAGAACTCCCACCTGGAAATTTTGAGTTCCTGCCTGATATTGATCCCAGGCTAATTTTGCTGAAGCCCATAAAGCTACATCAAGGCTGCATTTGGTTTCTCAGATATCTGATATCCATAGCATTGGATTTCATCCATGTTGTTGTTTTCTCTGCCCTTTGAACAGGAAAATTACTGCACTTCCCCCTGATTCAAAAAATCAGAGTAGCTGTTCAGCCTCTCTGGTTTGTAATTGGGTTCACCCTGGTTTCAGATAGGTGCAGGACAGCACAAGGCAGGGTTTGCATCTCCTGGACACCAGACCCTGCCCTGCCTGCAAGTGATGCCTAGAAGCAGGCTACTTGAAACAGAGGCCAAAACAATTAAGAGTATAAAATGTGGACAAATTTATTCGAGGCTTTCGAGGTACATTCGGGCAAGCAAAAGTCCCCCCAGGGACTACACCCAAAATGGACAAAGGGTCATGAGCCCTTCACTTTTTACAAGTTCTGTCCCATTAGCATATGGGTCCTTAATTCTCCAATCGCACCCTCAGGTGATGATGTTCACAACCCCTGGCCTGCTCCCCCCATCTCACAGTTGTTTACATATTTTCAGGCCCTAAGGCAATGAATATGTCCTTGAATCTGTATTCAGAGAGCCTTGTTTGGCTAAAGGTGGTGGGAACAGAGGATTTTAGCACTTTGTAAGAAGCACAGAACTGCAGCAAGTTACAGATACATGAAGAGTAAAAAACTAGAAATACTTGAAGGTATCACAAGAATCTGGGAGCTCTGCATGTAGGAAGTAGCTCTGGTGCCCACTCAGAAGTGTCACAGCACCACCAGCCAGGGCCAGAGCGAAAGACCCAAGCGGGCAAAGAGAAAGCAGCAAAAAGCGTATTTGCGACATGGAACCTTGGGGAATTGAAGGTGAGGATGTGCAGCATGGCTGGTCCTGTCTCGCCAGGCTGCTCTTTCCTCATCAGCACAGAGGAGAAACTAAATCTGGATTTGTTCATGCAGGTCCAACATGGGAGAAGCCCCTGGTCCAACATTTTTGAAGAGTCCTGCCAATGGGGAGCAGGGTTATACAATCACCTGCTCCACTTCACCACGTTGTGGGGTGTGTTAGTGTGGTCTTAGAGAGCCAGAGCTGTCCCCAAGGCTTGAGGAGCTCTCTGATGGCCCTCAGGATGCTGCTCACACAGCCCAGGGGCCCCAGGGTGAGTCAGCAGGAGACAGCCGAGGAACTTGGCCTGACAAACATTGTCTGTAAGGGACAACACAAACACCACCTTGCAGGATCTGGGACAGCCTTTTGCAGAGTCACATCCACAGCTGCTCTGCCACCTCCTCCTTCCTCCCGAAATCCTCACCCTTGCCAGCACTGAAATGGGAGGACAAGTGCAGAATGGATGGCACTGCTAAAGGCTTCTCTAACTGCACCATCCCTCCCTGCCAGCCCCTGTGGAAGAGGTCTGTGCTAAATCCTGTCACTACTTTTCGCTTCCTTGAGATTTAAGATCAGATTTTCCCCTCATTTACATACAAGTCTAAAGCCATTAACCTCCAGAAAGCAATTCCTTCGTCTGCTGGTGCAAGGAAGAATAGAATTAGGTCATATGGACCCAGTCAGTCCTCTTTTTTTATGTCAATGAAGGCTGGCAAGGATATTTTACCGAAAATTTAAACAGCAGCTCTCTATACCCCTACCGCTCTTATTTAATCAAATCAATGCCATAGGGCCCCACAGAGGAACCTGCAGCAATGAGTAAGTTTTGTATGTCACACTCTTTCTGTCTAAACGTCCCTGCTAGGCAGACTATTGTTTTTTTCCTTGAGTGATGAGTGCTCTTGAGTTTCAGGGTTTATTTGTTGGTTTTCCCCCTCCTCCTTTTTAAAAAAAACAACTTCAGTTCCAAAACAACATTAGCATCCACACACTGCAGCTTACAGCCATGAACTGTCCCCTGCCACCCTGCCTGTGTTCACTGGTTATCCAGATTTGCTTCTTGAGATGATAATTACATTTTGAGAGCACAAATGCTGCCATACTGCACACATCTACACAAAGGCAATGGTAAGAGCCATACACCCACTCCCCCATTTCCTTACCCTCCCTTTTAGTGTACATTAAATTATCCCACCTTGGTAACATTTGTTTCACCAAAATGTCCAGTTCTGCTTATCTTTAAAGGAATAACACACATTTGTGTGCCTCTGCTCAGAGCCCCTGCGCTTTGCTTTCAGTGGAAACACTCACTGACAGCAAACCTAGGTTAGTTGGTGATTTTGCTCAAAATTTCCTTGCTGCAGAGCACAGCATGCTTCACTTTCAGAGCTCCCCCCTCTTGGCTCAGTCCTTAGCTTTTATTCCACATGGCTTCTTAAGAGAGCAACAAACGCAGGCAAAATTTAAAACATCACAAGTTGTTCATGAAAGACTTTGAGATAGGGCCCAAACCCCCACATCTCTCTGTGTTTCAGACACTGGGAATAAATTCCTCTTGCCTTGTATATCTCAGTTTCCCTACAGATGAGAGCAAAAGAGTATCAGGGATGCACATATACAATAAAAACACTTCTCCCATTGATCCTTCCATCAGCCAAATATCACCTGGCTTCAGTACACAGCTTTTAAGACTCCACTGTACTCACTCTGCTACCTAGAAGGGCAAGGGAAAACCCTGCCCATCCAGCCTGTTGGCCAGGCTGTGCCATTCACCAGTTTGGGTGGCAAAACAGCTTCTTCTTCCAGTCACCAAATAGTCTTTGAGCAAGAAACTGTCAGGGCACCAAACATGCAGATGTCCAGGACAAGTGGACACTGCACACCTGGCACAGCACACACAGCAGCTCCAGCTGTCGTGGAAGGACTGCAGCCCATGGAAGAGTGATTCACATCACACCAATTTTTAGGGAACTGTTGCACATGGGATGGACTCATGTTGGAGAAGTTTATGGAGAACTGCACCCCATGAAAGAGTAACCCATGTCACACCAATTTTTAGGGAACTTTTGCCCATGGGATGGACTCACATTACAGAAGTTCATGGAGAGCTGTCTCCCATGGGAGGGATCCCACGCTGGAGCAGGGGAAGGACTCCTCTCCCTGGGCAGTGGCAGGAACAATGTGTGTTGAACTGACCATAAACCCCATTGCCCATCTCCCTGAGCCACTGGGGGGAGGGAGGAGAGCTGGGAAGGAGGGAGGGGTGAGGGGAAGGTGCTTTTAAGATTTATTTGACTTCTCAATATCTTGTTCTGATTATGTTGGTAATAAACTCAGTTAATATTCCCAAGTTAAGTCTGTTTTGCCTGTGATGATATTTGGTGAGTGATCTCTCCCTGTCCTTATCTCCTGAACCTTTCCCTGGATTTTCTCTCTCCTGTCCAGCTGAGGAGGGGAGGGACAGAGTGGCTTTGGTGGGTGTCTGCCATCCAGTCAGGGTCAATCCACCCCGGACTGCTCATGCAGACAAGTCAGGATACAAACCCTGCAAAACAAGCAAAGAAAGGCCTGATAGATCCAATTTCATGAGTCCAGCTGGAAGGGAAGCTCATTCCCATTTAACTACCACTTATTCAGATACCTCAACAACTACACTAAGAGCAACACTCTAAAACCAAACATAACCTACAATTCTTTAACCCTTCCTACCTCCCCTTTTTTGATTTTTTCCCCCCTCTTTTTTTAAACACTTGGCTTTTCATCTTGCTTGGTTGGAGCTAATGAGACCCACCTGACCCAGCAGCTTGTGTGAGTCAGCAGAACGACTTTCCACCTCCCAACAAGGTTCAAGTGCCACAAATCTGCCATAAGGATAAAAATACTTCATCTCCCAGGTGCTCTAGGGATTAATTAGCATATTGAAATCATGTTTTGGGATCCTCATGTGCAAAGTGCTAGAGAAGTGGCTATTATTATTCTTGCAAACCATAATCCTGGATTAGTTAAAGCAACTAGTCAAGCAATCAACAGAATTTGTCAATGATGAGGTAAGGAGTTACAGCCAGTGACATTTCTAGGACAGAAAGAATGAATTTTCTAAACAATCAGTATGTGCTGCATGGAGTGAATAATTTGTAATGAATAATGTATGCAGTTAATTTAGCCTCTTTGCCAGCTTGCAGAAAGTCCATGCACAGAAAGATAATTTCCCGACCTTATTTTGGGAATGGAAAAAAGGAAAAAATGCAGTTTATTCTATGGATGTATACTCAGCACATCGCTGTTTCTGCTTGAGATGTACTGGCATGGTGCAGAGATGGAGGCAGGTACAGGAAGGACACCTCTTTCCCATCTGGAATGGAAGCCAGGAGGTTGACACGACCAGAGAATCTTCCATCCCTAATGCATGCTCAGCCTGTCATAGTCAAATCATGGCAAAATCTTTGCCCGGCAGGGTTTGTATGTTGTGTACACCAACATGCCCAGGCCTTAATGGGCTTCAAATTCCCAAATGAGAGTCCCTGTCCTATGGATATTTCAGAAAAAAAAAATAAAATAACTTCTTGGCCAACCATATGGCTGTCTGGTTATTTCACAAGGCCTGTCCTGGCCATCAGCCAGGATTGCAGAGGACAGCGACAGACAGCCTACACACCTCCACCTCACCTCATCAGCTGCAGGATGGGAATTGTGGTGTCTTCTCCTTCTGCTAATCCTGAATGTCAGACCTCGCTTGCTCATGAGGATATGGTCAGGGCTGTAGTAAAGCTTGTGTTTTAGAGCAGGTGGTTAAGAAAAGTGCCCTCACGTGGAAAAAAAATAGGAGAAGAATAGATGTGAGATCAGCAGTCCCCTCATTTTCAGGGGTCCCCTTATTTTCATTGATTTTTCTACAAATTTCAAACCATCAAACCTGAGAAATTCTCAGCTCTGGCTCACCAGAACCTAGGTGTGAAGGCTCAGACATGAGCTGGAGCTCCCTCACACATCTCACACTGTTCCCTGCACGACCCGAGTTTCCATGCTTTGGGAGAATGTGGGGACTGGAGCAAGAGGCTCCCAGCCGCAGGTCAGCCACCACTTCCCATCTCTGCCTCCTCCCACCACAGCTTCCCCAGGAGGACCAGGATTGCTCCCCAGGAGAGATTGTGTCAGGTAACCTCATGGAAAGGCTAGAACTGATGAAAACAAATACTGATTTCTCCTTTGTAGGTAGCATAGCTTTGTGTCCCAGCACTAAAATACACAGAATATGAATATTGAACAATAAAGGCTCAGTTTTCATGGCCCAGGATGTTTTAGGGGTTTTTTTTCAGCAGGATGGGGACATCTGCTCTTATGTACTGGACTCTGATTTCTTTCCAATACCCTTTCATGCTGTCATATTTGCAAAATATTTATTTAGAGGAAAACCAAAGAGGGTGCATGAGTAAACACCACAAGGCCAGATCGTGAGGATTTCAAAGGAGAAAATGAAAGTCATTGCTTTAGGATAAGTAATGAGAAAGGAGGAAAAAAAAAAGAAAAAGAGTGGGATTAAAAGTCTCATCCACAAAAAGGCAGATTTTGAAGGTGAGCAGGAAAAGAAGATCAGAAGAAAATTTAAGCTGTATATTTGTGAATCAAATTAATGTATGAATGCGTAAAACTTGCCAGCCTGACATGGAGATGAATGTATATCTTTCTCTAAAGCTACAGCCAGCTCATCACTTCATCCTGAGGGGCCTTGCACTGAGCACTGATCCACAAGAAGTCTCCAGAAGGTGTGGGGAGTCCCTGACAAGGACAAATGGAACTCCCTGTGAATAACAGTCAGCACATGGGAAAGGAACAACTTAAGCCTAATTTTAAGCAGAGCCATCACTGCTCCCTCCATACACCTGGAAGAGCTACACAGAAGGATTTTAGTGCTTGTCTGTGCCTGGTGATGATCCTTGGAGCTCAAAACCAGCACAGAGCCAGCGTGGGACAGACTAATGGGAAAGCTGTGGTTTATGTGCAAAGGGAACAAGTTTCAGGGTAGTGGAAAATAATATTAATGTTCACACCTGCTGCAGCTTCCTAGGAGTGTTCATAATACTGCCTCCCTAAAACTTATGTCTGTCTCCTTTCAGCAAACTCCAGCTCTCTGACACTACAAATAGAAGCCAAATTAGAAGCCTGGGCTCCATGGAAATGTTTTTGAGAAGTTTTCAGGTGGGAGGCATTTTCCTTGCTCTGTGGGGTGATGTTGATGGGAATTTTCCTTTTCCTCCTTCTGGTTTTTTTCCCCTCTTTGTCTGGCACTCCAGTAATTTTCATTAGTTTCCTTCTTACTAAATTATTCCAGGTGGCAATGTATCAGCCAAAAGGCAAAAATAGCTGTCACCCACAGAACTACAGGGTCAGATTTTTTTCTCTTCTGAGTGACTCTGCACTGTCACTGTGCAGACTTTTCCTGGGCAAGCATGTAGAAATGCATAATTTATTTGAGTTAATTCTGGAAATTGAGGGCAGAGCTACAGGCGCTGAAGATGCAGGATGCAGCTGCATTTTGAGTCTCCGCTCTGAGGTCTCTGCTTGCAGTAACTGTGCTGGGGTAGGAATCGGAGGGAGAAGGAAAGTTAATTTTTAAATTATTCTCTGTATCAGCTTGATGGTGTAAATTAGAAGAGCCTTAGGGCTGTTAAACTCACATTTCTGTAGAAAAGCCCATTGTTCACAGATGATGGTCCAAGAAAACGTATATAAAATGGCCATTACGACTTTAAGTGGCAAATTATACCTGCAGTGGACAACATTTGTCAGCATTAGAAACTCCTCAGTCTCTCAGCTTCCTTTTCTTGGAAACTGCTGTGGGCATGAGAGGGAAGGGCTGGGCTGGGGAAGGACAGAGAAGCAGAGCTAGGTGCTGCTTTTTGGCAGGAACCCTACTGGGCATCCCCCGAGCCCCAAGCAGGCTGCACATGAGCACAGTCCCTGTTTTTTTGGGGCTGTTGCTCCCCTCCCATGGGCAGGTTTCCTTCCTGCTGCCGCCGAGGTGTGGGGCTGGGGCAGGTCCATCCCCGTGGGGTCAGGGTGCCTCAGACACAGCTCTCCCTCTCTTTGGGAGATGCTCAGGTCCAGCTCAGGGCAGCTGTAACCTCATCCGTCAACATCTCATCCAGGTAGCTTTTCATGCTCCCTGCACCATGCTGGTTCTCAAAAAGAGGGGGAGAGAAACCAGAAAAGAGCCCATCCCAGCATTTTTCAGGGTTAGTTGAGGGCATGGTGTCCAACTCAGGTAACCCAATTTCTGGAGAGGCTGGAGCTCTTATTTCTCCGTGTTTTCAGAAATATTTTACAAATACCTTCCCAGCTGATTGCAAGAACCCCTGCACTGTCCTCAAATGCCAGCTCTCATCCCCACTCAGGGACTGTCGAAGTGCCTTCATTTTCTTTATTTCTGCACTTCAAGTTTTCCAGGTGCACCTCACTGGATAATTAGGGAAGAGTTTTTGCTTCTTGTTAGCAGTCAGTGGCTCTGAGTGTGCTCAGGTTAAATCTTCCTTTAGTGTACCTGCAAGCCCAGAGGGTTTTGTGCTGGTATCAAGCACTTCCACTTTTGTTTGTGTCGTGGGTTTGACCCTGGCTAAATGCCAGGCACCTACAACGTTTGTTTTCTGTGCTCTCTCCTGCTGCAGCTATGCAGAGGAGAGGAAAAACTAACACAAAACACTGGACTTATGAGTTGAGATTAGATCACTGATAAGGGCCGCACGAGATTCAGGGCAAGAACAGGCGGGAGACTTAAAGTTGCAAAGAAAAGTGATTTATTAATCTAACAGAGTCAGAGGATAAATTGGAGATAAAAATAAGTTCTTAAGACACCATTTCTTCACTCACCCCTCTTTTCCCTCTTAAGGCACCACTTCTCAGCTCACCCCCTCCCTCCTTTCTAACTAACTAACAACTCCCAGGCAGGGGCAGGGTGTGGGGTTTTTCTCTTA